>LR812542.1:29948171-30185671 GCA_903798195.1 Danio kyathit
CTGGTATTTTATCATTCCATCTCACTGTACAGTTGCAAATCAAGCAGAGAAATGGAGAAATCAGAGAGAGGTCTGAGTGCTTAATCAGGATACATATACATGACAAAGATGTGCTAAAAATGGAAACTTTTTCTTTTCCTTTTTGAAAAGAATTATTAGCTTTCCTGACTTCTTAGCCCCCTTGTTAATTTTTTATCTGTTTAATGGAGAGAAGAATTCTTCAACACATTTCTAAACATAATAGTTTTAATAACTCATCTCTAACAACTGATTTATTTTATCTTTGTCATGATGACAGTAAATAATATTTTACTAGATATTTTTCAAGACACTTCTATACAGCTTAAAGTGACATTTAAAGGCTTAACTAGGTTAATTAGGTTAACTAGGCAGGTTAGGGTAATTAGGCAAGTTATTGTATAACGATGGTTTGTTCTGTAGACTATCGAAAATAAATATAGCTTAAAGGGGCTAATAACATTGACCTTAAAATGTTTTTAAAAAAAATTAAAACTGCTTTTATTCTAGTCGAAATAAAACAAATAAGACATAAAAAAAAAACATTATCAGACATACTGTGAAAATTTCCTTGCTCTGTTAAACATCATTTGGCAAATATTTAAAAAAGGAAAAAAAATTAAAAGGAGGGCTAAAAATTCTGACTTTAACTGTGTGTGTGTGTGTGTGTGTATATATATATATTTCAGCATATGAAAAGAATTTATTTTACTATAAAATCAAAGTAAAGTAAAGTTGTACTTTAGACTTCAAACTATAATAAGTACATGTTATATTAGGTCGTGCTGTTGCTAGTTTTTTTATTTTCAACATCTAAAGTAAATTATGTGCTGGTGCTTTCAGTATGGCTATAAATGTCAGGCAAGATGGTAATCAAACTCATTTTAGAAATACATGAAAACTGAAGAACACAAGCAGTACCCAAGGTTATCTTTGTCAGAGTAACTGGATAGGCTACTGTTCTTCTACATGGCAGAAATAGAAATGTTTCAAATCAAGGTATGTTGCTGACACGGATGCTTAGGACAAAAACTCCAAAGAAGTAAGAAAGTCAGACAACACTTTAATATAGGGACCAATTCTCGCTGCTCAACATTCCTATTAACCTATTGGTTGTTTTTTAGTACATACTCTGCATTATCTTATCCCATCAAGCATTTTAGTGTTTAAAAAAAAGTCTAATAGACGTCTAAACATAGGCATATTGGTTAAAACAAGGCTCTACTTGGGCTGTCAGTGAAAATCTAAGAAATGGAGGACTACACATGTAAAGTCTGTCTAATGCCTATTTGATGACTAGTCTAGTTTAGGACTATTGTTAGACATCATTAAAGATTCAACTATCACTCAAAATTTTGCCTTGTTTTTGGCAAGACATATAAGTATAGACATCTATTAGACATCTTTTAAAATAAATTCCTTGATGAGATTATATCTCTAATCATAGCCAATACCTACATTTAACTAGTACCTAACTAAATATTATTAAGCAGCAAATTAAAAGTTTATTAGAGTAAAAGTGAAGTAGAATGACACAAGGGCCAATAAATGATGACAATGTTAATTTTTGCATCCCTTCAAGGATTAGAAGATTAATCTCAGCTCTCTCAATCTGTCTTTGTGTCTCAGTTTTGCAGATGTTTCCATGCGCTCATCATGTGCACCACCCCAGAGAGAGGCTCCAGCTTTAAAAACTCTTCCAAAGTCACCAAAACTCTCAGGACAGTGCGACGCGCCAACGGCCAGAATGTGACCTTCGCTGTGGCATCGGCCGTCCATCGAACGCCGAACAGCGACAGACAGAAAAGTTCCTCGGAGGGTGAGAAACTCCCTCCAGCCACGGATCAGGGCACCAGCAAACCTGTTGTCTCTCTTGTGGCCTATTACAATGGCTGAGGTTGTACAGTCGGGTAAACCTACGGGGGTATTAGAGTTGACCGAAATCATGGATCGTGTTTAAAGGTAATACAAATGAAAAGTGGGCGTGTCTTGCAGAGCAGTATGGATCATTGCCATGCCCCCTCTGGCCACACCCATCGCTGGCAGTCATGCCATGTTGCATGCACAGCATATGAAAAGAATGGACACTGAACTACTGGAGAAAGGGATGGCACTACTTTAGTACATGGATCTGATTGTTTGCTGATGTTTCTTATGAGTCCAGATTGTAAATGTGCTCTCGGATTGTGGCGTGTTGACTCTGTTTGAATCTGAGCATGAGCCTGTTTTGTATTTTTCTTCATCAAGCACAGTTTCTTTCTGGTGTTTGACAGCCTCTGTAGAAGAGATTACTTACACTGATACTTTTCTCACTGTAATTTTGCTCCATTGCTGAAGTTTAAAGGAGTCATATTGTTTTACTCAATCTTTTGAAATACGGTAAAAAAGTATGACTATTTTTTGAGGTTCACAAAAACTTTTATCGTCTACAATTGCAAGTAAATAGTGCTAATTCATTGTTTCTATTGCACAATCGTGACTTATTCTTCCAAATATTCTGACTTTATTTTAGCTGTTTCTCACAATTGCAAAATTTCTCGCAACTTCAAAGTTATAAACTCGTAATTTAGAGTTTAAAAAGTCTGAATTGTCAGATATTAGTTTGAAAATGTGCATTTTTGGGGCTGAAACAAGTTTCCTTAAAAGAATGATTTCCAATGTTTTTGGAAATAAGCTCTCATTTTACAACTCCCTTGAGTTAAAGAGTTGAGTATATAATTCCTGAATTCATTCAGCCAATCTCCAGTTCTGGTGGGAACACTTTTAGCTTAGCTTAGCATAAATCATGAAATCAAATTAGACCATTAGCGAAATCATGGATCGTGTTTAAAGGTAATACAAATGGAAAGTGGGCGTGTCTTGCAGAGCAGTATGGATCATTGCCATGCCCCCTCTGGCCACACCCATCGCTGGAAGTCATGCCATGTTGCATGCACAGCATATGAAAAGAATGGACACTGAACTACTGGAGAAAGGGATCCCCCTCAAAAATGACCAAAGAGTTTCGCTAATTTTCTTATTTAATGATTGAATCTTCAGTAGTTACATTGTGTACTAAAACCGACGAAAGACATATGGCTAGGAATTATACGCTCATTCCGGCATAATAATCAAGGAACTTTTGTGCCGTACCACGGCTGCAGCATGATCAATGATAATACGCAACATTTGAAAATCAGCTAACTTCCGTCAATATAACCAACCAGTCATTATTTTTGATATGCCATGTTATTTTTGACTGTGATGCTAATGGTATCCGCTTGTTAAGTCGTGACGTATCGGTGACGTATGAAATACTGTTTCCGGGTCCAAGTCGCTACTTATTTGAACTGAAGAAAATATTTGTTTATGACCACTTTTTAGTCATATCACACATTAAAGTGAATTTCGTATAAAATCATGGTGTTCACAACAGTCTCTGGACTTGCTGCATCACAAATACCAAAATTTTAACAATTTATAAAAAATGTATCACTTTCTGGCCATCGGATATTAGGCATGGATATTTATATTGCGATTGTGATTTTTGAAAGTATTACATCACTTTGTAAACGTTAATTATTACCATTTGATGAGCCTCCCCATGAGCCTCAGTTTGATATAGCAATTGGACCCAGAAGCCGCTTCACAAGCGGATAATCTGATTCAATGATCTATGCTAAGCTAAGCTAAAAGTGCTCCTGCCATACACTATAGTGTAGTTATAAAATGAGCCTATTTAAAAAATTTAAAAAAAGGGGACAAGTTCCTTTAAAAAATCATTTGTTGAATCATTCTGATATTAAAAATCCAAATACATTTATAACATTGATGTCCACATTTACACTTCGTCAAAATGTTACCAGGTTATTTTTGACTGTGATGCTAATAGTCTAATCCGATTCAATGATCAATGCTAAGCTAAGCTGAATGTGCTCCCGCCAGAAACAGAGATTAACTGAAGGGATTCGAAAATGATAAAACTGAACTGTTTAACTCTAGTGGAGTTATAAAATCAACACAGGCTCATTCTGAAAACGTAGCCCTATATACATTTCTGGAGATTGCTAAATATGTAGCCAGAAGTATGTATGGCTGCATTTCGTTTTTAAAACGAACGATTCGGGGCAGTATGACGCCGTTCCTTTTTGCGCTTACCAGCTGACCGCTTACCTCCATATGGACAGCTTTCCCACTGTTACCAGTTTGTCCAGTTAGCTCGCCATGTATGTTGGCGGACTTGAGACGCAGAGAGGAGTTGACCACAATGACGGGGTTCAAGTCCGGCGAAGAACGTTTCCAGAAAGCAGGTAAGACAATCGGTGCTTTTGAAAACACTATTGGTTGGGTTTAGGGAAGGAGGAGGATGAGTCAGTCGATCGGTCAGTCAGTCAGTAATTCAGTCAGTCGACAGCGGCCTCTGGTGGATTTACGCAAGAACAGCAGGCACGAATGGCACTTGCAAGAGATATTTGAGATCTGAAAAAGCGTACACAGCGGCCTCTGGTGGATTCGTGAAAACAAAAACTGTAAAAATACGTAGCTCCTGGGACGTATTTGACACTCTCCAGAAATGTATATAGTGGTATGTTTTCAGATAAGCCTGGGTTGTATAAAATGAGCCTATTTTTTTTTTTTTAAGTGCAATATTTCTTTACAAAAAATCCTTTGTTAAATGATTCTGATATTAAAAACCCAAATACATTTATAACAGTCATGCCCACATTTACACGTCATCGAAATGTTCTTTTTGAGGTGTTAGAAACCTTGACTAACATAATGGTCCTCAGGAAAAAGTGTTAAAAGTGTATGATATGACTCCTTTAAAACAGTTTAAAGTGAACAGTTAAAATGCAATAGTCTACGTGAATTATTCATAAATTTATTTGTAAGCTCTAAAGTTTTCTTTTTCAGCTCTCTGTCTATTTTGGCAGATGTTGTGTAACATGTAAATCTGCTCTGCGATTGAAAGCAGTTGGAGAATGACTCTCCACAGCCACCGCAGAATATTTCCAGATTTAAATGAGCAAATCATTCATTTCAAATACGCAATTTCCTTGGCATGTTATGCGAAATTGGCTGCAGGTACCCATGCCGTGAAATCTCTTCATCGTACTGTTTACCAATACACAGAATAATTATATGCCAAAAAGCTTTCATAAACCAGAACGTATCATAAAGCAATGATGCCTTGAAGCCAAAACCTGCATCAGAAAGTGTTGATAATGGGATTCAGTTCAACTTGTTTATAGTTTTGAATCATTCATGGTGTTCGTATGTTTGCGCTTTTTGATTTGATTTTGATTCTGGTAGGTTTTGTAATCAATATTTAAATGTGTTTGGCATCAAAGGGACAGGCTTCTCAGCGTTGAGCAGACTGTTGACTCCTCAAGACTTGAATAATGTGAGATGAAGCATCCCAGAAGGTTCTTTGACTGTTCAGCTGATCTGTGTTTACTAATGAAGCAACATTCACAATCAAACTATAGGAAACGGGCAATTGGATTCTGTTAATGCTCTAATGAATCACACCTAGCTGAGATTTGAAAGATGTAGATATTTTTATGACTTATTGAAAGCATTTTCTTACTGTAAATCAGATTTGTGATGATTTCATTTACCATGTTTTGTACAGTATGTTCAGTACATTGCTGTTGATTTGTTATGTAAAAAAATGTATAAACATTCTCACATGAAAAAATACTATAGTAATTTGTAGTAAGTTTTAGAACCATACTATAGTAAAGAACTTGAATCAGTCTCTTAATCACACCAACTGCCATTGGCCCATGAACATTTCCTGCTTGTTGTCAAACTATTTCATATCTGTAACAAGAGGTGATTCCATCATAACTTGATGCTATAACCGCTATCGTAACATTATTTATAAATATGTGAAACTTTTTGGACCCTCAGAAGCTATGGAAATTTAAAATGTAAAACAGCACATACATCAGGACCATTTTTATTGTTTACATCCCACAAAATGGTCTATACAGTATAATACATTGTACTACAGCATAGGTCTCAAACTGGATTCCTGGAGGGCCGCAGCTCTGCACAGTTTTGCTCCAACCCTAATCAAACACAGCTGATCCAACTACTCAAGGTGTCCAAGACTACTAATAGAGACCATTAGGCAGGTGTGAGTTGGAGCGGGTTGGAGCTAAACTATGCAGAGCTGTGGTCCTCTAGGAATTGAGTTTGAGACCATTGTACTACAGTATGGTTAAAAACACTATATTATTTACTATAAATTACTATAGTTTTTTTATGTTGGCTGCCATTCAGAAGTTTGGGGCCTATGGTATTATTTGTTTTGACTATTTTATTACATTTACAGAAAGATTCATTGAAAGGTAGGAAGAAAATATTTTTTCTGAGCATCAAATTAGCATATTAAAATGTTTCTGAATGATTGTGTGACCATGCGATGACTGGAATAATGATGTTGAAAATACAGCTTTCTATGAGAAGACTAAGGGCCTACTCATACTATGCTATCCGAACCGTGCCCAGGCCCGTTTTCTGGATCATTAGAGAAGTGTGAGTGCTCTGAATCGGGCTCAGGCACGGTTCACTTGGCCGGCCCTGGCCCAGTTGGAAGTGGTGGGCCAGAGCGCGGTTCACTTGGGCTTTGGTGCAGTACGCTTGTGTGTGAGTGCAAAACGCGCTTGAGCCCAAAACTGAAAGCGAGACGTGACTTTTAAGGGACTGTTTGATATGGATTAATTAATCATTCGTACTGTTCAGTGAAAGCAAACTGTCGTAGTTTATTAAAGACGCAAACCCCTCACTGCACGTCAGCTGCACCTTCAGCAAACCTCATTTCTGCAGCATGAGGACTTTATGATTGTTTATGAGCGTCAAAAGTGGCTGATCTGTTCGGTGAAATATTTGACTGCGTGTCACTGCATATCAAATGACTTAAACTATATAACTAAAGAAATCTCCACTGTGCTGAGCGAGAACGCTTACTGAACAGCGCATCATCGATGACGTAAGCGTGCCCAGGCCCGAATGTAATGTGAGTGCGGGCCGTCGGGGGAGACGGGAGGGGGGACAAGCATGCTTTGGCCCGGTTCAAGGCATCTGAACCGTGCCCAGGAACATTTGACTCCCGTTTAACAAGTGTGAGTGCTCTGAATCGGGCCTAAGTGCAGTTAAAAGAGCTTGTAGTGTGAGTCGCATAGTATTGTGAGCTTGTAGTGTAAATCGCATCTGAGCGTGAAACCAAAACAATCTCATGGCAATTCGTAATTTTTTGTCTTTTTTTAGCTAGTTTGTGAATTTGTAAAATCTCATGCGTACAATTTTGTACGATTTGCTTATCCCCCAATGATGGTTGGGTGCCACGCCCTTTTTTTAAATTCGTACATTTTCGTACGACTGAAATCGTACAATTAGCCACTAAACTGACAAAACGTAAAATAGTTACGTTTCCTTGTGAGATCAGGCTGCGTGAAACTGAAGACCTGACATGATTTTTAAGAGATTATTTCATATGGATTTATTAATCATTCTTACTTTTCAATGAACACAAACTGTCATAGTTTATCAAAGATACAAACCCCTCGCTGCACGACAGCTGCACCTTCAGCAAACCTCCTAATACGTGCAGCACAATGATTTTCATGATTATTTATGAGCATTAAAAGTGGTTGATCTGTTCAGCAAAAGATTTGACTGTGTGTCACTGCATATCAAACGACTTAAAATAATACAAAACAATATAACTAAAGCAATCTCTATTGTGCTGAGCGAGAACGCTTCTCTTCTGTTATACTACACAGTCGCATCATCGATGACGTAAGTGTGCTCAGGCGTGGAAGGCAAAAATGCGATCGCACCTGGGCACGGTTCAAGAAATATGAATATGTGAATGTTTTAAAATACAAGTAGCTATTTTAATTAGTATTCAATTTCACTATATTGTTGTTTTTACTGTATTTTTTAGCAAGTAAATGTAGCCTGGTGAGCGTAAAAGATGTTCAAAGATAGTAAAAATGGTATTGACCCCAAACTTTTGAATGGAACTATACTATACATATTTTTAGAGCTATGTTTGTTATATTTTTAGTTTTCATAAACTGATCACAATTCCAGTTTTCACCTTATGTTTCATATGTCAACGCAATTTCATGACTTTTTGATTCAATGGATAATTCGTATTAATTTGTGCAATCTCATTCATACAATTTGTTCATCCTCCAATGAGGGGTAGGGTTTGGGGACATGCCTTCTTTTAAAATGGTATGTTTTCATATGAATGAAATCATATTAATTCCTTCAAAATTAGCCACGTTTACTTTTACATATGTGAAAGATTAGAGACAATTCATTCATTCATTCATTCATTCATTCATTCATTCTCTTTTTGACTTAGTCCATTTATTAATCCGCCAACTTATCCAGCATATTTTTTACGCAGTGGATGCCCTTCCAGCTGCAACCCATCACTGGGAAACATCCATTCACACTCATATACTGGACACTACAATTTTAGCTTACCCAATTCACCTATACCACATGTCTTTGGACTTGTGGGGTAAACCAAAGCACCTAGAGGAAACCCACACGGGGAGAACATGCAAACTCCAAACAGAAATGCCAACTGACCCGCAGGCGAGGCTCAAACCAGTGACCTTCTTGCTGTGAGGCGACAGCGCTACCCACTGCCCCACCGCGTCACCCTACAGAGAAAATTATGAGAGCATATCTAACCCAAGCTTGTAACCATCTTTTGATCATTAGGGAGACTTGTTTTATAAAGGATTGAAAAAGTGACGGGAATTTCAATTGAATTTATTTGGGAAGCCATACTATTTAACTGTTTCCAAATAAAATAAATTAAGTATTATTTATGTTGAAAACACAAACATTTTCAAATCTTCAATAATGTTATTTATAACATATTTTAAATTTAAAAACAGTGAAATATATTGGGAAAGTTAAGTACATATTAAATATGACTGCTTTAAACTTTTCTTACACTCTTTCGCCGGAAGTTTCAATTTAAAATTTGCACATTGCTTCAGTGAAAAGCCCGCCTACTTTGATTTGATTGGTCTTTTGACACCAGCAGCAATAAAAATTACTTTAATTATTTTATTTTTTTTGACTTCCTAACAGCACTGCATAATAGAAAACATCATAGCAGTGTTATAAATTCACATATTTCACTGAATTCTAATCACTTCTAATTGGATGGGGGGACATAACTATAGTGACCCTCATATACCCGTTACTGCGAACGTCACTGAAAATTTAATTCAGAGTCACCAAAGCTATCTCGCACCAATCCATAACTTTTTAATTTAAGGGGTTAATTCCTATAAATTCGGACAATCTTATTTGTACATTTTAGTATGATTTGCTCATCCCTCAATGACAGTTGGGTTTAGAGGTAGGGTTTGGTGCCATGCTTCCTTTTAAAACAATGTTTCCTTGTGAGATCAGTCTGAAGGCACAGGTGTTAACCTATTTTTACAAGAGCTATCTGAAATAAGAATTACAACCTTTTTTGAGAGGCTATTTAAGGTTTTTGTGGGTTATTTGTATAAAATAATAATTGGTGAGTATTTTTATGAGGACCAGGCTATGTGAGCTTAATATGTGATATTAAGTGAGAATGCTGTAAATATTGTCAGAGTACTGTCAAGATAGCAGCACACTGAAATGCATAAAATGCAAATGAACAGCCCAGTGAATGCAATTTTTGGATAGCAATGGAAACTGCGTTTGAGTCCAGTAATACTAAGATGAACTTTTTTTTTTTGTTATGGGTATTTTGGTACATACATGGGTATTTTTATCGCTTGGTACATTTAGAAAAAGAATAAAACTGCTGATTTTCTCAAACTGTTTTTATCTTTGTCTAATCCCAAATGAAGTTGATCATTGTGATCTCCAAAATGGCGTTGTGTTGTTTGCACGCTTTTTTTTTTTAATAATCAGTCACTATTTTTGCATTCTGTGTGCGCGCTAGCATCCATATGTATTTCCAAAGCATTTTTTTTCTCTAAATGTTACAAATGTCAATGCTTTTAATAAAAATTTATGAAAAATATGTGTGGCTTTTATAGAATTTAATATTTTAACTTTTATACAATTTGTACAACAAAACAAGAAACATTTAGGAGTTTCTGTTAATGAAAAGTTTTGAAAATGAAATCATTTACTCATTTTCCACTTGTTTCAAACTTTGAGTTTCTTTTTTCTGTATATTCTAAATATTTTCAGAAAAAAAAATATATAGGCCTATGTTGAAAAAAAAGCATAATATTTTTTATGTTCCTACTATGGATCTCAAAAGCCAACATTGTTCAGAATATATTGTTTTGTGGTCAACAGAAATTTATATAAAGGTTTATATTCAGGCTGCGAATTACAAAGGGGTTTGGGGGAAATTGACCCCACTAATTAACGCTTGATACCCCCTGAAAGACATCAAAACAAGATGTATATTATTAAATAAAATAATAGATAACATAAATATACATTTGACCACCCCTATAACGGTTCATACCACTGTGAATGCATAATCGCGCCAATCAGTCTATGCCAGAAAAAGTTTATTCAACAGTCTGAAACTGGCAGATCTAGCACTGATAGACATTGTAAGTGTTCACAGTGTTTTCTCATAAAATAGGTGTTTGTATCTTTATATGGCCTGAAAGTAGTCAAATTAGACGAATACATGTGTATAGTTCGACCTACAGTAACCTTTAAAATCGGTAATCAGGGGATACTGTAGGTCAGAATACACTTAATATCATTTGAAACACTGAAAACTTAAATATGATTTATTAATAAAATAGATGTAATTAATTAAAAATAAATACATAAATGACTGAAGCATGTATTACACAAACTAACATTACTGAAAAAGTTGACCCCCCCCCCCCTAATCACCAATGCAGTGTTGCCAACTTAGCGACTTTGTCGCTAGATTTAGCGACTTTTCAGACCCCCCTAGCGACAAATTTTCAAAAAAGCGACTAGCGACAAATCTAGAGACTTTTTTGTGTGTTACTGGAGATGTTTATAGACTGTCGTTTGTCCATTACTGTACCGTTCCTACTATTCTCAACGAGCTGCGGGTGATGCCGCCGGCCCCTCCCCCGCCTCAGAGCACTGACAGGCGGCCCAGTCCTCATACAGCAGACTCTCCTACCAGCAGCCTGACAGCAGATCACCCCTCTGCGTACCGACGGCAAATGATTTAGCACCGGCAGTGTGAAGGTATTTCCCTTGTACAGTCAAACCGATCTGCTTCTCCTTTATTTTAACAATTTGATTTGACCGTTTATTCTTTTCTTGTTCACAATCACAGATGTTTTAAATGAGAGTTTCAGAATTTGTCTTGAGTTTATTACGTCTGAGAGATTACTGCAAATTCACTACTCATCTATAATGATATACTGTATTCAAACAGCAATAAATTTAGTTCAATTGACATGCTTGCATAAAGCGTAGTGCAAATATAAATACCCCATTTATTTACCATGGGCTGTTAAACAGAAATGGTAGAACGTGATGACGTCAGTAATATGCAAATTAGCGTATGACGCAATCTAGCGACTTTTCGGGCAGAGCTTAGCGCCTTTTTATTGAAAATAGTTGGCAACAGTGCACCAATGTATAATTCACACACTGTTTATAAGCAATTGATTGTGAATAAACTGTTTTTTTTTGGTGAACTATCCCTTTAATTTTCGACTTTACCTTGGCATATTGTGTGTAAGAATTCTTATGCAATCGGATCTGTCAAACTTCTCAAACATCCTCTCTAAAATGAGTAATGTTTCCTATTCTTTACCAAAATGCAAAGGGTAAAACATCCGCGTCATCTGTCTTTGTAACAGATGTCTCCTTTCTTAGGTTCTGTCATAACAGTGTGATGTACTGGGATCTGATTTGAGACTTGAAAATGGGAAAGTCACACCATAGTATGATAAATCCCTTTCTGAGCGGATGAATCAATAGTCGGAGAGCCGCTGAGAGAGAAAGAGAAATGCTGAAAGACAGAAAGAGTTCTCGTGCCTTGGAAAAAAGTAGATGTTGATGGTCCAGCAGATGCAGCAGGTGAAAGAAGAAAAGTGCAGAATTCAGGGGTAAAAAAACAGGATTAAATTTCTCAACTCAAACTCCCAACCTTTTTAGCCGCGTGCACTTTCACTTAAGGCAGTAAAACGTCCACAATTTGTATTCCTTTTCACGCATATTTTTTTTAAATGAAGACTCGGGGTCACAATACTGTAAAGCACATAGAGGATGAGTTGTAAACTAACACGTAACTTTTACCTGTCTTATAAATGGCTTTTCTAGCGTTTGTTTACGTCTACATACAGGTAAAGTTGGTTTTATATTCGCACATTCGTTCATTTAGAAGTCTCTATATTGTTTACCATGTTACTTTGAATATTCGATCGAAATTAGCATGCAAGCATGACTTCAAAACAACATTAACACTGTTTATTTGACTGTGAACAATGTTGTACTTTGACAGTCATTGGCTGCTAATATGATTTTGCTATTTAGAGTTTGCAAATAATACTTTTATGAAATTATATTATTAAGCGGAAAGTCCGAATGTGCGAATATAAAACCAACCTCTATTACGTCTACAGCCTGACGCAACAGACAGGAGATCAGTGAAACACGATTTGGCTCAAGGTCTGTGTAAAACCCAGGTAAACATGTAGTTACTTCAGTAAATGTATTTGTTTATGTATTGCGTGTTTCTTTCACTATTAGTTATGTTTAGGTTAAGGTGTAGTATAGCCTAGCCTATATTTCAAACGTGATTAGCTTAAGCTGTTAGCGCCACTTGTATGAAATAACTCTGTTATCTGTTGGTAAATGTATTTATTTATTAACAAATGCATTTTTTGATATGTGAAATTGTAATTTTTTTAAATTGGAATTGATATCCTACAAAAATTGGGTTTTTACAACAAATACAACCAAAAATCCATGGTTAATGCATGGTAGGCTATCCATTTAAAACTTGGTGTCAACAAATCAACCATGAACTTTAGGCACGCCTAGCCATTTGTTAACACATTATCAGGCCTGTAGCCAATGGGGGTTCAAAAGACCCACTCCCCCACTGACGAAGGTCCAGAATTTGTCCCAAACATGAGCACCTTTGTCCTATTTTGACTGCTATGACATCGAATAAGGCTTTAAGACCCATAAAAATGTTTGAAGCACCAAAAATGGCCCATATTAAAGTTTTTTTTTTTTTTAATTTTCATACCAATTAGATTATTGTTGTCATCCAGGACTTTTCAAATTGACTTATTTAATTTATTATTATTTCTTGTTTTATTAATCAAATGGCCAAATTCGGACTGTGGAATGTTGTTATTAGTCTAATAAATGACAATGGGGAACAGTTTTTTAATTTAAAACTTTTAACAGACTCCTATTTTTTGGTACATTAAAAATTGTGGTTATGATGATCATCTGACTGGCTAATCCAGCAAAACATGATGCTTAAATGTCACTAAAATGCAGTATTTAATAATAAAAAAAATTAATAAAAAATGATTTATATATTAATTATAAAAATTTAAATAGAAAATGAAGCAAATAACTATAAAAAGGTCCACCTTTTGAGGAAAAAAAAGAACCACCCATTTCACCAGGCTGGCTACGGGCCTGATTAATGACATTCTTAAAGAATTGGGCTGTCATTCAAACTAGTAAACTGAATTGTTATATCTTTTGATTAAAAATAAAAATGGTTTACCATGGTTTCTGAGGCAGACCTAACACTAGACATTTCAATTTGAAATTGCCTAGAAACATGCAAGAAGCTCATATTAATACTTTTTTCACATAATGTGCAACATTCATGTATTTTTTATGAGCCTAGGTGAATATTTCCAGACAAGGGTGCTGTACAGTGCGAGCCTATTAGTTTTACATAGAGCACTCATAAATATAATAGTGTATACATCAAATGTTTACGATGTTGACTGGTTCATGTAAGTAGAGTGTATATGTAAAATATATTTGGTCTCCTGTTTTCACACTGTATGACTGAACTTGAGTCACTGTGCGGTGTGTACTGTATGTGTATATTAGACATAATTTAATAAATTATAAATGCATTTATGTATTTGTATATGTAAGTGCACAAATTTTTGTTAACCTAAAAATGAGAAAATCATCATTTACTGACCCCCATGACTTTTTTCTTCAGATTTCCTCAAAACTTTTGCCCAAGATTCATCACAACCAGTCTGACATCTGTTACATCAAATTACATTGATCTTTTAAGGCGGGTGAGTGTATTTTTTATACAGTCAAAAATCCTGTGAACTGCCCTTGTGTTTGTGTTTATGTGCATACGGCCAAAGATAGAAGCAGGTGAGAAACACAGAATAAAACAGAGAAACATGTATCTGCTAAATGGAATAAAAACCTTCTCACCTTGTACACCATCCTAATCAATCTCCCACAGCGAGGGTGAATGTTCAGCAATACACATTTATCCTTCTGCGCAGTAAAAGACTCACTTACTGTGAAGCATTGCCAGAGCCCTCAGGCCTGACCGTAATCATTTCACTGTCATTTTGGCTGAGCATTAGTGTCACCATGACTTCTGTGATGGATCTGCTTGTTTATCATGGGGAAAGGTGTCAGTTACTCATGTTTTAAATGGAGGAACCTTTTTATACAGAGAGTTACTGTAATGCAGATGTGTGTCCTCTAAAATTTGATTGGCCACTGCAGATGCCGCTTTATAATTCTAAATTGTAATTAGCCAACACTCAACTTAAGAGTTGAAGGGATGATTCATCCACAATTTAGCTCATCCTCCACTTGTTCCAAACCTGTTTAAGTTTCTTTTCTTCTGTTCAACGCAAAAGAAGCTATTTGAAGAAAGTTGGAAAGTAGCAGTAATCGACTTCCATAATATTATTGGTCCTACTATGGATGTCAATGGCTGCCAACATTCTTCGGAATTTCTTGTTTTGTTCAACAGAAAAATAACAAATATTGACTTTTAAAGTTTTTCACATGTGTTTTGATATTAAATTTGCCTGAAGAGGGTCTGGGACCACAGATCCTCATACAGTTTATTTCAAAGAATAGTCAAGCAGGCAACGGTCCTAACAGGAGCATACAGGAAATCCAAGTGCATAGTCAAAAGCAGGCAAATGGTCAGGTCAGGCGGCAAAACAACGTAAACGGTAAGACAAAGCAAAGGGCAAAAACACAAGAAGGCAAGACAAGGATTACGCTAACTGTACATGATGCTTGAAACAGAAGCAAGACTCAGTGGAGTGTCTCAAACTGGGGTGTATGTATAGTCCATGTAATCATTCAATGACGAACTTTGACTGTGTGTGTGTGTGTACGCATATTAAGCTGCGGTCACACTGCACTTTTCTCCCCATAGACTTCCATTCATACGCACGCGAATGCGTCAGACCGTAAACAAAAGGCTGTGCGTCAAGTTTCGCAGTTTGCTGCGTTGGAAAGTTCAAGCTTGGTGAACTCTGACCTGTGAAATTGCATCACTTGACTGTGTGAGACCAATCGAGGATCAAAACATGACCTCTCTGGACAGAAAGTTAAAATATGGAGCAATCGCTCGCTTTTTGTCATCGCGATCTCTTGCTTCATATGAGATCAGACGATTGTGACTGCTGTAGCTATTCCAGTTGTGTTATTTTTTGGTTTTTATCTTCAAGAAATCACTGAAGGCAACGATATCATGTTATCATAAGATCGTAACTGTACTGTGCATTTACACAGTGGCCGTATTCATATTCATAAACACACTAAAAACAACACTAACATTATAGCAGACACTGTGAAAAGCCCATTCCCAGCCACTAGACTTGTCTGACAGAGGATTCAAATGTCATCGAGTGACAGAATGTTGTGGGACTGCTATACAGGAGTTATGATTATGGATTATAGATTGCGAAATTTGCGGTTTTTATTTTAGCGTTTTTTTTAAAGCATGAAGGTAAAACCTGAAAAATCTTTGTTCCAAGGGCTATCTACCCCTTTCCCTTAGCCCTATGCCTTCAAGCTAAAGAGAATTGGGACACCCCTACCCCTTCACGGGAACGCACAAAACGAGAGGTAGGGGTAAGAGGAAGGGCTAAGGGGTAGAATTGGGATTGGGCCTTAATGGTTTACAAATTGAAGTGGACTGAACATAAAACAAATAAATTGGCCAAAGAAATGACAAGAATTGTGTTGTTTAAGCTCATTTTAAACAGGTAGTTTGAACAAGCAGCTGTAATCAGTTTTATGAGTGTACACTGAAAAAAAAAATGCTGGGTTCCACACAATTGATTTGTGTTGGCGCAACATGAAGGAATTAAATTAACTTAATTGTTTTTACGGTGTCGCAGTGGCGCAGTAGGTAGTGCTGTCGCCTCACAGCAAGAAGGTCGCTGGTTCGAACCTCGGCTGGGTCAGTTGGCATTTCTGTGTGGAGTTTGCATGTTCTCCCTGCGTTCGCATGGGTTTCCTCCGGGTGCTCCGGTTTCCCCCACAGTCCAAAGACATGCGGTACAGGTGAATTGGGTAGGCTAAATTGTCCGTAGTGTATGAATGTGAATGAGTGTGTGTGGATGTTTCCCAGAGATGGGTTGCGGCTGGAAGGGCATGTAAAAACGTGCTGAATAAGTTGGCGGTTTATTCCGCTGTGGCGACCCCAGATTGATAAAGGGACTAAGCCGAAAAGAAAATGAATGAATGAATGAATGAATTGTTTTTACAAATTTAAGTAGATTAAACATAAAACAATTTTTGTTGTCCCAAAAAACCTCAAGAATCATGTTGTTTCAGCTTATTTTAAATAAGTAGTTTTAACAAACAGCAAACTCCATTTTTTGAGTGTATTATATAAATATTTATATTTAGTTTTTAAATAAATCATAAAAATAACAAAAACAAAGAAAATACTTAAACATGAAATTAAAATTATATTTTTAGTTTTTAAATAATTTATATTTAATTATATTTAGTTATAAATTATATTTAATTATATTTAGTTTTTAAATAAATCATAAAAATAACAAAAACAAAGAAAATACTTAAACATGAAATTAAAATAGTACAAATAAATTATTTTAACTATTAATAAAATCTCCACTAGTTTACACAGCTATCATCACTAAATGAAATTTGGTAATTTTTTCTTCATTTGCATCTGTGACAAAATCATCCGCCCACCCAGTCTCTCCCTCTCTCTCTGCCACCCAGTTTTCGTTTCTCCTCTCTCTGAATATGCCAGTTCCTGGAGAGAGCCATCTGCTGATGTGCTTCTGTGCCCTCAGTAACAGATTAGACGCCAGTGACCCGCAGTGACTGGCTCCGGTTGGGCGTCCGGGAGGGAGCAGCGCTGGCATGCTGGGACGTCCGCTGTGGCGCACTGGCATCCAACAGTAAAGCCATTCGAGACCGTGCTTATCTCCAGCGTGCCACCGCATACAAACACGCACACATACAGCACAACGCTTAAACGCGTACAAATGCCACATGAAAGCTAGATTTACAATTGGGAGACATTTCATCCTGCTTCCCGCATCACCGCTAATCAAAACCAGAGGAGGATTTTAAACACTGCAGAGTTTAGCCAAAAGAAATATGTTTATTTAATACAGTTTTTAATACATAAACTGAAAATCAGCTTCTTTGGCTGAGATGGCAACATGACGTCTGAATTGACTTTTCAAAACATGTTTCTGTTCTACAAGTTAATAATTTATATATTTTTTTAAAGTTATTAATTTATTATCATTTTAATTAATTTATTCATTCTTTTAAGTTATTAATTCATTATAATTCTTATACTAAAAAAAATTATCCTAAATTTTGGTCAAATATGTGCAAATGCAATAATTTAGTAAAATTTGAGCTATAAATTACTGTATATTGAACAAAAATTAACCCAGCGGTATGTTTTTATTCAATATTTTACCCAAATATGGGTTGAAATAACCCACTTCTGTTACAATAATAATGATGTCAATTAGCACAATAACAATGTGCTATAAATTGCATATATTTCCAACATTTGGCAATATAATTTTTTAAATTATGTATATAAATATATACAATTAATTATATTAAATAAAGTATATAAATGTAATATTGGTAATATCTACCATTTCTATTTACAGTAACGCAAAGAGATTTTAATGTCTAATTGTATATCCGAACATACTGGGCAATATGGCAAAAAAAAAAAAATCTAGATTTTTTTCATAAAGTTTGACCGATTCACGATTTCGTTTTTTTTTTTTACTGTGTAACTATAGTCAACTTAAAACATTACAACAACATAACTGAAGTAATTATTTTAGTTTTTAATTTAGTGTGCATCAAATCAAGTCCAACATTTATTACTCAACGGAAATCCTGTTTTGCTCAAAACTGCACAATGTTGTAGTTAAATGGTTGCACACATGCTGACTTTCAGAGTGTTTAAATATTTATACACAGTCCTAAAGCCCAAAAAATAGCTCTCAGCCAGGATTCAAACATTCACGCTTGTCTTCGATGCCCTTTGGTGCCCTTTTCCAGGCCATTTGCAAAGCAGTCTCCCAAAGCGCAGCGCTTTCCTAAAAGATTTCTGTCATCGAATGCCTTTCCTGTGCATCAGAGCACAGCCTCTTCAGAGATTTTCCCAATGAGCAGCCAAAACGGCTCCTAAATGCCTCTATTATGTCTGACCTCAGGCTCAGGAGTTGAAAAGGTTGAATCATTGAATCGAGTCAAACTGGGTCAGCACACCATCTCTGCTCAGCTGCTGTTCTTTTATAGCGCGCAAATGTCATGTGTGTGAATGTGAGCGGGACATGAAAAAGTTCAATTACATTAATCGTACAGACGGTGATTAAAATACATCTGTGCACATTCAGCCGATGGGAATAGAAAAATGATTAGAAGATCATTGTGATGCTAATTTGTTCGTCAGAGGGATTTTTTTCTCCTTAATCTTGTTTGCAAAATATTAGCTAAATTGAAAAGCATGGTAGTTCAATCATTGCCTTTTTATATGGTATTTTGAATGTTAACATAGTTTATTTAACAATCAGTTTAGTAACAATCCCTCTGCTTATATTGGCACTCTTCTTAAATATCAACAAAGAAGGCTCTGAAAAAATGTTTTTATTATTTAATCTTTTGATATTTTGCTCAAAACATTTGTTAAAAACTATATATGTATATATATATATATATATATATATATATATATATATATATATATATATATATATATATATATATATATATATATATATATATATATATATGAATTAATCTAGATTAAAATGGCTCATTTGAATTCTGCCAAAGGAATTCAGAATATGTGTAAATAATAAGTCAAATAATAAGTCTACCCAAATAATAAGTCTTTGAGAACGTGTTTCTCAAGCCAGGTGGCGCATTAGACCAGGGGCTCATCTCCTGTTTCCAAAATGCATTACAAACTGCTTGAAAAACTGTTCTACTATGATAATTGGTGATGAAAATAAATTATGTTCAATAAGATGTACTTGTATTTACTAACTGTTTATTCAGTTAAACATGAATTTTAAACTGTGGGCCTACATAAGCACGAAACAGATATTTGATTAATCCGAATAAAGTTATAACTGAACTAAACAGAAATGGAATTAAGACGTGGAGTATGCATATATTAGTGGCATTATTGAAGTAAACATGGCGATCAAACCATTACCGTCATGTAGGATTTTACGCCATATTTTCCGACAAGATCCACACACGTGCAGTCAGTAAAGGACACAGACGCACACACACAAACACACACACACATCGCGAAATGTGAAAGCTATTTTCTTTCCATTTGGCGTGCGTTATTAAATTCCATAGCACTCTCACCAGTCCTTACTCCTTATTTGCGTCTAATACCCCAGTTTGTCACGGGGCATGAATGAAATGTTCGTGAGTTAAAGTGAAACTGCCGAACTGCAGTTAAAGTCAGGCATCCTGCTGATTTGATTCAGAACGGCACTTTTTTGTCAGATGCTCACCGGTCAGGTATACATCTGCGGCAAAATATCAAGGTGAAAGTCATCATAGTTTGCGTAGAATAGACCCAGCTCCCAGCCCAGCTTTGAGAATAGATTAACGCCGATATTTTTTTTATCGTGCGATAAAAGTCTCGCGTTAACGCAGCCACCACTAATATACATAAATATATATATATATAAATTCATACATCTTTATTAAATATGTGTTAAGGGGTGTAAAGACCAAACAAAGTTCTTTTTTGATCTTAGTTTGAGGGCAAAAAGAATTTTGAAAAAGCTAAGTGATACTTTTGTTATAGTATACTTATGCATTTTGGAACACTCCAACACTCCTGTGCTGCAGTAGAGACTTCTAAACACAACAGCGTCGTCTGTGAGAGAAGTAAGGTCTTGTAAACATCTGGCAAACAGCCTTTCTCCAGTCTTTCTCGTTTACCAGACAATAAGCGCCACCACGACACACCACATCTTTACATTGTTTTCTATCTGCCACGTACAGACACTGAATAGTTCCCCTGGTGTGTGTACACTCGGGGTTTAGAACGCGTAGTTTTTCGTGTAGCTTTTTATTCATTTTCTTTTCAGCTTAGTCCCTTTGTTAATCTGGGGTCGCCACAGCGGAATGAAACGGCAACTTATCCAACATATGTTTTTACGCAGCGGATGCCCTTCCAACTGCAACCCATCACTGGGAACCCCCTATACACGCTCATTCACACACATACACTACGGACAATTTTAGTTTAACCAATTCACCTGTACCGCATGTCTTTGGACTTGTGGGGGAAACCGGAGCACCCGGAGGAAACCCACGCGAACGCGGGGAAAACATGCAAACTCCAAACAGAAATGCTAACTGACCCAGCCAAGGCTCGAACCAGCGACCTTCTTGCTGTGAGGTGACAGCACTACCTACTGCGCCACCGCGTCACCCAGTAGCTTTTCAGAGTCTTTAAAATCTCTAAAATGTCTTCAAATATGGCAGCCCAGTAGTGTACAACACATTCATTCATTAATTTTTTTTTTTTTTTGGCTTAATCCCTTTAATCAGGGGTCGCCACAGCGGAATGAACCGCCAACTTATTCAGCATATGTTTTACGCAGCGGATTCCCTTCCAGCTGCAACCCAACACTGGAAAACATCCATACACACTCATTCACGCACATACACTATGGCCAATTTAGTTTCTTCAATTCACGTATAGTGCATGTCTTTTGACCCGGAAGAAACCCACACGAACACTGGGAGAACATGCAAACTCCACACAGAAATGCCAACTGACCCAGCCGAGGCTCGAACCAGCGACCTTCTTGCTTTGGGGTGATCGTGCTACCCACTTCGCCACCGTGACAACCAGTGTACAACACAACATTTCAAAAACAACATTCACTCACAACACGACAGCATTTCAAATAGCGAACATTATTCTCACAACACAACGATGTTAAGATCACGACACAACAACCTTAAGAACACAACGGCATTAATATTTCAACACTACCACATTAAGATCACAATGCGACATTTCAAAAAGCAAATATTAAATCAAATCAAATCACTTTTATTGTCACATCATCAGCAGCACGTGTGCTATGATGAGTGAAAAGCTTAGGTGCTGGCTCCAGACAGTGCAAAATACAGACAGTGTAAATACAACCACAGTGCAAAATACAGACAGTGCAAAATACAGACAGTGCAATATACAGACAGTGCAAAAATACAGACAGTGCATAATACAGACAGTGCAAAATACAGACAGTGCAATATACAGACAGTGCAAAAATACAGACAGTGCAGGATACAGACAGTGCAGTATACAACAACATACTCACAAAAAAACAAGACAATGTAAAATTGGCAATGTTGACAGCGATACGTAGGCAGTATTGTTTTAAGTATGGATTTGTTAAAGTGCAGTGCATGCTACATCTTGACGGTGTGCAGTGCGGGGTATGGAAGGGTTTGTGTGGGGTGTGTTAAGTGTTCATCAGCCTGATAGTCTGAGGGAAGAAACTTTCCTTCAGTCGGCTGGTGCGTGACCGGATGCTGCGGAACCGTCTGCCTGAGGGTAGCAGAGAGAAAAGTCTATGGCTTGGGTGGCTGGAGTCGCTGATGATTCTCTTGGCTTTCCTCATGCACCTCCTGGTGTAGATGTCCTGGAGGGAGGGAAGCTCACCTCCTACTACACGTCCAGCAGTTCGCACGATCCTTTGTAGACCTTTGCGATTGCTGCTGGTGCTGTTTCCGTACCAGGTGGTGATGCAGCCAGTGAGGATGCTCTCCACAGTGCAGGTGTAGAACGAGCGGAGGATGTGGGGGCTCATTCCAAACCTCCTGAGACGCCTGAGGAAGAAGAGACGTTGTTGTGCCTTCCTCAGCACTGCGTCTGTGTGGGCAGTCCATGTCAGATCCTCAGCGATGTGTACTCCAAGAAACTTGAAAGTGCTGACTCTCTCCACTGGTGTCCCGTTGATGGTGATGGGAGTGTGTTCTCTCTTCTCTCTCCTGAAATCCACCACCAGCTCCTTGGTTTTGCTGATGTTGAGTGAGAGGTGGTTTTCCTGACACCACTGCGTCAGAGCGTACACCTCCTCTCTGTAGGCCGTCTCATCATTATCGGTGATTAGGCCCACCACCGTTGTGTCATCAGCAAATTTAACGATGACATTGGAGCTGTGTTTGGATGTACAGTCATGTGTGTACAGGGAGTACAGGAGTGGGCTGAGAACACAGCCCTGTGGAGCACCAGTGTTGAGGATCAGTGTGGATGAGGTGATGTTGTTCATTCTGACCACCTGGCGTCTGCTTGACAGGAAGTCCAGGATCCAGTTGCACAGAGAGCTGTGTAGGCCCAGAGCCTGGAGCTTCACCACCAGCTTGGCAGGCACTATGGTGTTGAATGCTGAGCTGTAGTCCACAAACAGCATTCTCACATATGTGTTTTTGTTTTCCAGGTGAGACAGAGCAGTGTGCAAGGTGAAAGCAATAGCATCATCTGTGGAGCGGTTGTTTCTGTATGCAAATTGCAGAGGGTCAGTGTTAGCGGGCAGTACAGAGCAGATGTGGTTTTTAATCAGCTTCTCAAAGCACTTGCTGAAGATGGGTGTCAGTGCAACCGGACGCCAGTCATTCAAGCATGTGGTTTTAGCTGATTTCGGTATTGGCACAATAGTAGCTGTCTTAAAGCATGTAGGAACCACAGACCGAGAGAGCGAGAGGTTAAAGATGTCCGTGAAAACCCCCGCTAGCTGGTGTGCGCATGCTTTAAGTACACGTCCAGGGATGCCATCTGGGCCCGTAGCTTTTCGGATGTTCACGCGACGGAAAGATCTCGTTACATCCGCTACAGAAACGGAGAGTGTGCTGGCGGTTTCTGTGTCGGCCGCGGGAGCGCGCTGTGTGTGTGTGCTGTCCTGGGCTTCAGAGCGGGCGCGCTGTGTATGTGCGCTGTCCTGGGCTTCAGAGCGGGCGCGTTGTGTATGTGCGCTGTCCTGGGCTTCAGAGCGGGCGCGCTGTGTATGTGCGCTGTCCTGGGCTTCAGAGCGGGCGCGCTGTGTATGTGCGCTGTCCTGGGCTTCAAAGCGGGCGTAGAACGAGTTGAGTTCGTCCGGGAGAGACGCAGCAATGTTCACAGTGGCGGATTTATTACTTTTAAAGTCCGTGATGTAATTAAGTCCCTGCCACATGCTCCTTGCATTATCGGTGTTAAATTGACCCTCTACCTTGTCTTTGTATTGACGTTTTGCTGCTTTGATCGTTTTCCTGAGGTTGTAGTTTGCTTGTTTTAGTTCCTCAGCATTTCTGGATTTATAGGCGGAAGTTCGCACTGATAGGGCTGTTCAAACTTCGCGATTGATCCATGGTTTTTGGTTAGGGTAGATACGGACAGTTTTTGTTGGGACTACGTCTTCTATGCACTTTCTGATGAAGCACGTAACTGTATCTGAGTACACTTCGATGTCGTCATCAGAAGCTGCCCGGAACATCTCCCAGTCAACGTCATCAAAACAGTCTTGAAGTATGGAATCCGATTGGTCTGACCAGCTCTGAAACGTCCTGAGGGTGGGAGGTTCCCGTTTCAGTTTCTGCCTGTAAGCAGGCAAGAGCAGAACAGAAGAGTGATCTGATTTGCCAAATGGTGGGCGGGGGAGGGATTTGTAAGCATCCCGGAACGGAGAGTAGCAATGGTCCAAAATACGATCCCCACGCGTGTTTGTGGTGATATGTTGAAAGTATTTTGGAGCGATTTTCCTGAGGTTGGCGTTGGTAAAGTCCCCTGTAACAATAAACGCTGCCTCCGGGTGTGCGGTTTCCTGCTCGTTTATGCTCCCATACAGTTCCCTGAGCGCCTGCTCTGTGTTGGCTTGAGGGGGGATGTAAACAGCCGTAATAATCACCGATGTGAATTCCCTTGGTAGCCAGTATGGTCGACACCGAAGCATAAGGTATTCCAGATCAGGAGAACAAAATGATCTAACTGAGTGTATGTTTCTCTCATCACACCATAAGTTGTTAATAAAGAAACAAACACCTCCTCCTTTGCTTTTCCCTGTGAGTTCCTTCGTTCTATCCGCGCGGTGCACGGAGAACCCCGAAAGTTCAGCAGCTGTGTCTGGTACCTCCGCAGATAGCCAGGTTTCTGTAAGACAGATAATGCAGCAGTTTCTTGTTTCCCGTTGGAAGGAAATGCGCGCCCGTAGCTCGCAAAGTTTGTTGTCCAGTGACTGAACGTTAGCCAGCAGAATGGTGGGGAGGGGAGGTCGAAGTCCACGGCGTCGTAGTCTGACCAGTACGCCGGCTCTTTTCCCTCTTTTTCGGCTTCGTTTACGGCGCCGTGTCGGTTGTGTGGTCCAGACAAAGGGCTCTGTTGTTGTGTTTGTAAACAGAGCGTCGTTGAGGAACTCAAAGTCCGGTCTTCGGTGTGCGACGAGGGAGCCAATTTCCCGAAGTGTGTGTTTGTCGTAGGCAATAACTCAGAACACAACAACATTTCGTAGGCAATAACTCAGAACACAACAACATTTCAAAAAGCAACACAACAGAACGTGACCACTAGGGGACAATGAAACACTAATTACTTCTTCTTCTTGTTGATTGGAGAGTTACAGTGATTACGTCTAGACACCACAAGAAATGTGTCACAATACATTACTACCAAGGAGAAAGAAGTGGGTTTTACTTCTGGTATACCCATCTGCAATGTCCGCAAAATGAACGAATACTTGTGAGATATGCATATACAATTGCGGGTTTGTGGAACTACAACATCATGGTCGGGAGCATTTCTATTGTGTTGTGAGTTAATGTTTGGTTATTTTTTTTTTATTGTAATTGTGTTGTGCACTACTGTGCCATGGTATTAAACGGCTCATTTCCACCATCAGGGCAACAGTTAAAAAACTCCATTTAACTGTTGGTGTTATGGATGTTTTGATCTCATCTAAACAGTGTTAAAAATGGGGTTTAAGCCTAAAACATCTCCAAGAATCACAGCTGGAGAATTGGAGAAGTTTTTAATACCTTGAAGTCTGAAAGTCTCCAATGATACAACGTTACCTGTGCCACCACAAATTATTTAAGGTTGAGATTAAGGAAGGAGTGTTCAAACTCGGTCCTGGAGGGCCAGTGTCCTACTGAGTTTAGTTCCAATTTGTTTCAACACACCGGGCAGGATGTTTCTAGTATGTCTAGTAAGAGCTTGATTAGCTTGTTCTGGTGTGTTTTGATTAGGGTTGGAGCTAAACTCTCCAGGACTCCGACCCTCCAGGACCGAGTTTGGACACCCCTGGATTAAGGGTTTTGAGGAATAAAGACTCCAGTCTCATCCAAGTAAAAGTTGAAGCATTTTTTAATCCAAATATTTTGAGCAAAAGATCAAAACCTTAAACAATAAAGCCTTCTGTGCTCTTATTTAATAAGGGTTCCAATATTACTGGAGGGCACTGTTTGTACTGTCACCAAGAAGAAAATACTTCAAGTTGCGTTATTTTAAGCATCTTAAAACTTTGTATTTTAGGATTTCGAATAATGATATAGGCAATTACACTACCTACCATAGCTGTAATTGTGTTTTAAATATTTATATCCTGATTTTGTACATGCAGGAAACTAATTTGGCTCTCAGAGGTGCTTCAGTGGGGTTTTCAGATGTGGTAAATTATAGATGTGTGAAATCTTCTCACAAGTTACAGAGGACTGATATTAAATAAAAAGTAGAATGGCAACGCTGTTCTCATTTGGTCCACTGATGCGTGAATTATTATATCATACAGAACTAAAGATCAATGTTTCATCTTTCTTTAAAACAAGAACAAAGTCATCCATGATTTCTCTCTCTTTAAATAATATGCGTTTTGACAGAGTTATCTGTCTTTTTCAGGAGACAGTAATCATAAATATTCCAAACATCATTGATGCTGAATTCATGTTCTTGTAAATAAAAATACCAAAGGAGAATGCAAATAGAAAACAGAAGGACATGTAGGGTCAAAAACTAAAATTAAATGTAAAGAAGGACATTTACTGTTGTAATTATTATTATTATTTTTTTTTAAAGACTATACTTTATTAGTAGTAGTTATTTTAGTACTTTACCTTTAACATTTATTTCAACAACAAATCTGTTTAATAAAAAAAATAATAATTAAAGAAAATAATTTTAACATCTTTGGTTTTATTTAACAATATTAACAACAACAATAATAATAAATAAATATAATTTATTCATTCATTCATTCATTTTCCTTCGGCTTAGTCCCATTATTCATCAGGGAATGAACCCACGCGAACAGGGGGAGAACATGCAAACTCCACACAGAAATGCCAACTGACCCAGCCGAGGCTCGAACCAGCGACCTTCTTGCTGTTTATTTGACTTTTTCCTTTGCTCTATTGTAATTATTCTTGTTTACAATTTGTTTATTTGATTTATATGATTCACATCCATACAAAAACTCCCTAATCAATCTAAAATATGAAGTTTTTTCCCTAAATAGAGCTATTTAAGCCATCTGGTGAACTTGTATTCATATTGCAATATGTATCGTAGAAAAACTAAATATCGCAATGCCAGTTTTTTCCAGTATCGTGCAGCCCTGTTAACTAAATATAATGAATGGCAATTCGTAACTTAAATCTGATCATTAAAATTGATAATTAACAGTTGTCCTTAGCTCGTGATTCATATGTTTTTGTTTATTGTGTCTGCCTCGTCAAACACATTCACTCTTTTAAACAGCAGCAGTTCTGATTTGCTGTTTTTTATCAATCATCAGCTGGTAAAAGAAACCTTATGAAAGTCATTTCAACAATATAGTGTTTCTTTTTCATTTACCGTGGTGTGGAATCACAAAATCTTCACCTGGTAAAATACATTTACTCTGAAAATCATATTGGCGACATCAGACTGCATTTGATCTCACATCAACAACGAAGTCAAATCAGAAATTGAAATATATACAGCAAATAAAAGTTGTTTAGTCGAGCGTGGCCAGAATTGACCATGAGATGCTTCGGTGCGCGATTACAGGACGGAGAGACGCCGTCTGATGAATGGAAGAGTCTGAAGGTGCACATCAACAGTCTGATCATTTAAAATCTATGAATGCATTCTCCAGTCCAAAAGCTATGATTTATTCATACAGGAGCAGGAGATGGCGATGGTGGAGGCTGACTGTTGAGCACCTCTCAAGGACGGTGTTGTCTAGAGCCGATTCGGAGACGAGCTCTCAGTATGCGGGATCTCGCTGTCGGCCCCTCATTAATTCACACACGTTTCTCCCTTCACGCTCTGCGTTCACACTACAAATGGCCGTCTGGCCCTCAGGGACCCTGGCGGAAACACTGTGGCTTTTGAAGAGTTCTTTTGGCTCACTTTGTGTCCTCAAAGGTGGAGTAGATTAAACAGACTTCTGAATCCCGAAAAGCAGGGGGAAGAACCTCTTCAAGGTCCTCTATCGTTCACACACAGACTCAATCTGTGTGACTTACGGGCTGTCAAACGGGTTTGATTTGTCAGGGTAATGGATCTGTGCTCGCAGTGTGTATATTGGCATGCGTTCTACCAAGAAACTGGAGAGGAAATGAAGCAATGCTCCCAATAATAAAAAGGATTTCTCCATCATACACTCTCAGAAATAAAGGTACGCGAGCTGTCACTGGGGTGGTACCTTTGCAAAAGATGCAAATTAATACCTCAAGGGTACATATTACCCTAAAAGTACAAAAGTGTTCCTCTTAAATTTTTTAGGTACTAATATATACTTTTGAGGTACCAATATGGACCCTTTAAGTACAAATGTGTACCTTTTGATAAGGTGACAGCTCGCGTACCTTTATTTCTGAGAGTGTAGACAGAGGATGTAAAAATCTGAAATATACAGTTGAAGTCAGAACGATTTTTGTTTTCTTTTTTAAATATTTTCCAAATGATGTTTAACAGAGCAAGGAATTTTTTTACAGTATTTCCGATAATATTTTTTATAATGGAAATACGTATTATTTGTTTTATTTTGGCTAGAATTAAAGCAGTTTTACATTTTTTAAACCAAATTAAGGTCGATATTATTAGCCCCCTTAAAGGGCACCTATGATGAAAATCAACATTTGTAAGCTGTTTATGTATGGTTATGTGTAGGTATAGTGTGTCCACTGTCATATTGGAGTGATATAAACCCAAGACTTTTTTTTTTTTTTTTTCCTGACGTTAAAATAGGACCTAAATCCTGGTGATTTTGATGCCCACTGCAACGTGACACAGGAGTGCGTTTTTTTTTTTTTTCTTCACCCACCAAATGGATTGACAGGCACCATATTGCTATAATAACATGTATACACATGTACACAGAATTTTTTTTGCACCAACTCTCTGTGATTTATATACAGTTGAAGTCAGAATTATTAGCCCCCCTGAATTATTAGTTTTAATAACTCATTTTTAATAACTGATTTATTTTATCTTTGTCATGATGACAGTAAATAATATTTACTAGATATTTTTCAAGACACTTCTATGCAGCTTAAAGTGACATTTAAAGGCTTAACTAGGTTAACTAGGCAGGTTAGGGTAATTAGGCAAGTTATTCTATAACAATGGTTTGTTCTGTAGACTATCGAAAATATATATATATATAGCTTGGGGGGGGGCTAATAATTTTGACCTTAAAATGGTTTTAAAGAAATTAAAAACTGCTTTTGTTCTAGCCAAAATAAGACTTTCTCCAAAAGATAAAATATTATCAGACATACTGTGAAAATTTCCTTGCTCTGTTAAACATCATTTGGGAAATATTTAAAAAACAAAAAAAAAAACAAAGGGGGGCTAATAATTCTGACTTTAACTGTAAGTTTTCTAAGTTTAAAATGTTTTAAAACAGTGCATATTTGTAATAAAGAAAGTAAAATCACTAATTCTTAACCGCTATAATCACCACGGCCGCATGGTGTCAGTATACACGCATATATATGCGTGTGTGTGTACTGCAAAAGGAATTTGTGTGGGACTCATCATTTCAGAAAGGCTTGAATAGCTTCATTCGTGTCTGTCACTGTCACTGACAGCTGTTTATCGGACGTAACGCATGAGAAGCAGACATGCACGTGGGAACGGTGGGCAGGGAGAAGCAGCTCATTTGTATTTAAAACCACAGGCTACAATGCACTCAGACACCAAAATGGGCAGATTCTGGAGGCTAATAAACTATCTGATGGGTATTTTGGGCTGAAACTTTATAGACACATTTTGGAGACACCAAAGGCTTATCTTACATCTTGTAAAAGGGGTAAAATAGGTGCCCTTTAAGCAATATTTTTTTTGATTAGCTACAGAACAAACCATTGTTATACAATGATTTGCCTAATTACTCTAACTTGCCTAATTAAAGCCTTTAAATGTCACTTTAAGCTGAATAGTAGTACTTTTGCAATAAAATTGTTTTTAGCTTAAAGTACAATTAAAAGGCTTAACTAGGTTAATTAGCTTAACTTTGTTGACTAGTAAGGTTAATTAAGCCATTCATTGGCTTTGGACATCAGTGGTTTGTTCTGTAGACGTTTATTTTTTTTATGGACTGCAGAAGAAAAATATCATCAGAAATACTGTGGAAAAAAGTAACATTTCACAAGAGGGCTAATAATTTTGCATTTAACTGTACATAAAACTAATAATAAGCCATGAAATGTATGTCTTTCCTCATGGGAAACCTTTGCAGAGTGCATGTCTTGTAAAACACTTTTGATAATATGTAAGATATTTTGATAATAGGATAGATCTGCACTTATCCAGCTAAATCGAAGCACACCTTCGAGATTAGAAAAGAGGTGAGGGAGAGTCTGCAGTCGTATCATTAGTGGATGATCCTCCAGTGTGCTCAGAATATAAAGGGTTTTGTCTCAGTCTGGGTTTAACCTCGCTATATTGTCTCTCATGACTTACTGCTAATACAGTTAATAGTTTACTTAACTTTACTTGTTTTGCTTAGTCATAATATTATAAAAGTGATTATGAAGTTATAATTATGATTATAAAACTTAATCTAAATTTATTCTGCATCACTGAATGTTGTGCATACCCACACAGTATACTAAGCATTTACTTTATCCTATATTGTATTGTGTTTTACCAAAATGAGTGCTAGGAGGTACAAGGTTTAAATAAAAGCTGTATTAAAAATATGTAAAAATCAGTAAAATATTACACAAAAATACATTTCCCAAGCAAAAACAAAACATTTAAATACATTAATGCAAAAATGGTAAATTAAAAATATTTTTTTCAGTAATACCATAATCTAGCGCACTATCTTTTCACATTTTATACTGGCCTTTTAGTGCAGTAATTTATATAGATGCCTTTTAAATGTGTGTATGGGGTCTTTCATACAGGGATGATCATATTTTAGGGTCTGTGATATCAAAAATATTTAACTTATCCAGCATATGTTTTTACGCACCGGATGCCCTTCCAGCTGCAACCCATCACTGGGAAACATCCCCACTCTCTCATTCACACACATACACTACAGACAATTTAAGCTTACGCAATTCACCTGTACCGCATGTCTTTGGACTTGTGGGGGAAACTGGAGCACCCGGAAGAAACCCACGCGAACGCGGGGGGAACATGCAAACTCCATTCTCACAATTATTCATCAAAATAATGCTTAAGGATAATGATTATGATGTAACATGGTGCGATGATATTTGTTAGTTAAGGTCATTACTGGTTGTTTTAGTATTGACTTTATTTTATTTGTTGACCACTAATTTTAAGGCTGTGGTGGTTAATCCCTGATATTTTTTAACCTGTGGTGTGGAATTTTGATTTCTCAAAGTTCATGAGTTCATCACCTTTTTCCAAAGTGGAAAATTTCAAACAGTTTCCTTAGAATAGGTCAATTCCCCAGAACACTCATAGAGATTTATAATTACTAGGGGTGTAACGATACTACAAACCGAACCGAAATATCGCGATACACCAACCACGATACGTATCGCGAAACTCTCGTGGCGGACCGCGATACTGTCACGCCCCCTGCTGCCCACTGTTAAGGTTGACGTCACTTGTCTCTAATTGAACCAAAACATCTTTATTTTATCACATTTGATTAAATTGTATTAGCAATGATGAGCTTTTGTTCTAAATATTATATTCTAATGTTTTAGAATTTAGAATAGTATTCTCCAAGTGCATGTCATGTCATGTGACTTGAGTGAGCGATCACACTCCATTACTACTGTATATGCAGGACGGCTGCTTCGCATGTATTGAGATTGCAGATCCCCCAAATACATTTAAGTCTCCTGTTTGGGAACATTTTGGTTTTCCAGTGGAGTACAGGAATGGAATTCGTGTCGTAGACAAAGCGCACACTATCTGTCGTAACTAACTGTTTCACGAAACTTAATAAGGAATAACATTTAAACAATGTGGTAAATTTCACAATGTGAGGGTGTACGCAAAAGACACTGACAACAGAACTGCCAACAAAAGGGATTTAACCCCTTACCTCGCTAGAAACTGATGAAAAGAAAAAAAGGGTTTCAGCGCCGTGCGCCTTATTCTTCCCTATACTGAACTGTAGAATAAAATACAAAGATGACGTTCACCTCTTACCTGATGTCTTTAACAATACATTTTCTACTGTTTGCGAAATGGAAGTCGTAAGACATCTTCCCTATCCACCTTACTCTGAGAAAAAAGTGAACTTGAGGAGGTATAGCTCAATATGACGAGAAAGAGCTGAACAAAAAAGCAACAAACAAATCAATCGAAATAAAAGTGTACAAAAATCACAAAATTTCTCAAAGTGGGCAAAACTAATGCAAAATAATTTTGCCCAAACGAAAGTTAAGCAAAAACAACGAAATTCATAATCATGTTAGCAAAATACACGAAAAACGAGTTCAAAGGAAGATGCGCTCCTCCGCTTCAGTAGTTGGATTAGAGCTGAAGATCTTTGCCCGAGCCCGACGGGACCCAGCGGGAGTGCTGAGGCTTAGCTGGCGCAGTAAATTAATAGTCATGTGATGCATTTCGATTAGCACGAGAAAGTAATCATATCATTTGTTACAACATTAAAATCCATCCCTGCAAAGGTGAAACAAATGATGACAGAGAAGTGAAAAAGAGCGAGTTTTTGACTGTGGTCAGGTCAGCCGCCAGTCCAGAAGGAAAGGTTATTCTAACCGCCAAGGTATTTCGGCGGTCACTCATACACTGCATATTACGGTAGAGCGCTAAACAGCAACGTATGTACAGCAAGCTGTTAGGGAAGAGGACGAGGTCATTCGCTACATTGAAACTGCTGTCATGGAAAATTAAACGGATGTTCTTGGCAGGTAGAAGATGAACAAACAATCCTACCCAAAACTTGCAAAATTAGCCAGATCTGAACTCTGCATCTCAGCCTAGCAGCTGCAGTAAAAGGTTCGGTATGCAGCATCCTGAGCGCAGGACTGCGCTAAAGCCATTTACAGTGAATTCAATACCTGCACAAAAGCACATAGCCTAATCTTGGTGAGTAAAGGGTTTTTAAATTGTAAATAAATATTATTAAACCATAAAATCATAATGTAGACAGAGTATACAGGCTAATGTTGGCATTATTCGTTCGTTATTCAGCTTCCCCGTCGCCTTAATGCCAGATTGTGAAGAGAAGTGGCAAAAGAAATCCCGCAGAGCCTTTATCTTAATTTCGTTATTGCCAAATAGCAGTCATAATTTAGAATTTTTTTTTAATTTAATTTCTTAAGAAAGACTTCTTTTCGTTGGTGTGCTGGCCAATTTAAAGGCTAGGTGTATGTACCTAGGTCTATTTAGAGTGCTGAGATGTTACGATGTTACAGAGGACTTATTTTATTTCTTTGTTCCGACTTCCAAGTGACCTATACCCAATGTTTGTTATGAATAAATTATGTTAAAACATATAAATGACTCATTCTTGAAAAAAGGCAAAAGAGCTGTGTGCATGCCATGTGCACATTTGAATAATGTCGGGTTATTAACGGGTTCGGGCTTTATAAAGCTGTCAATCAAAATGTCGGGCTCGGGTTGAATTCTGTCGGGCTCGGACCCCATCGGGCCTAATTTTTATGGCCCGATTACACCTCTACATTAGATAGGGTGGCGGGGCGCGTTTGCCGCCCTCACTATTATGACAGACCCCTATTATGCCAGTGTTGTGTTGATGTTGCGGATGAAAGTCAGTATGTTGGGTTGGGCGGCGGGGCGCGTTTGCCGCCCTCATTATTATGCCGCTCTAGGCGGCCGCCTAGGTCGCCTCAATGGACGCGCCGGCCCTGAATCTATTGTTCCTTAGCATTGCTGTTAAGATGACATCAACCCTAACCCCACAGCAAACAGAAACCGAACCGAACCGAACCGTGGCTCCAAAACCGTGAACCGAACCGAACCGTGCCTTTGGTGTATCGTTACACCCCTAATAATTACAGAACTGAAACTATAGACATTGTTTGACATTTTACATTGACATTTTAATTAAGTTAAAAGGAGCAACTATGAGTCAGTTTCCAAATAACAATGTTTAACTGCATATAAATAAACTCTCATTTCCTGTATAGGTGCAAAACAATCCACTGAAAGTCAATGGGGTCCAATGTTCCTTGAGCCATAGTGGTCTTCAAATCACCTTTTATGTTCCACAAAAAAGAAAGGAAGTCATAGAAGTTTGGACAACCCAAAGGTGAGTCTATGCTGACAGATCTTTCCCTTAAAGTGTTCTCATATTTTTTTCTCTCTTCCCCATAAAACAATAAAAATATATATTCTTTTGCACTAAAATAAAGTGCAGCCTTTGCCATGCACTGACTACATTTGAGGATACTATGGGGAGTTTTTCAGGCTTTAAGAAACAGTTTTAAGCTTTAAGAACATTTAGTCCTGGATTGCTTAGCTTGCAAAGTGTCATTTTGAGGAACCAACCTAAGGCAAAAAAAAAATTGGCCTTTAGAATTGAAATCATTCGACAAACTTAGCAAACAAACAAAACCATTTTCTGAATTGGGTTAAATGTTATACAGTGCATCCGGAAAAAATTCATATCGCTTCACTTTTTCCACATTTTTATGTTAAAGCCTTATTCAAAATGGATTAAATTCATTTATTTCCTCAAAAATCTACACACAATACCCCATAATGACAATGTGAAAAGAGATTTTTTTTTAAATTGTTGCAAATTTATTAAAAATAAAAAACCTGAAAAATCACATGTACATAAGTATTCAGAGCCTTTGCCGTGAAGCTCTAAATTGAGCTCAGGTACATTCTGTTTCCACTGATCATTCTTGAGATGTTTCAGCAGCTTAATTGGAGTCACCTGTGGTAAATTCAGTTGATTGGACATGATTTGAAAAGGCATACACCTGTCTATATAAGGTCCCAGGGTTGACAGTGCATGTCAAAGCACAAACCAAGCATGAAGACAAAGGAATTGTCTGTAGACCTCCGAGACAGGATTGTCTCGAGGCACATGGCTGGGGAAGGTTACAGAATTTCTGCTGCTCTGAAAGTTTCAATGAGCACAGTGGCCTCCATCATCTGTAAGTGGTTTAATTTTCACAGATGACAGTCCAAACACTGAAGAGCAAATCCATTAATGTGCAGCACCAAACCAAGCAAGCCAGTGCATGGGGTATGCATTAGTAGAGAGAAACACATTACTTGGCAAATATCAAAGCTATAACCAGTGTTTTCAATGAAATTATCATACATTCAAACTTCAGAATAGTTTGAATACATAGTAAAACTAAGCATTTATGGTTTGTAAAATACACTCTAATGTCTATGGAGGCGGCATTGATAATCATTTTACACATAATCTGAAGATATTTGTTATTCACAGCACTGTTTAGGAAACTATATTGTTTTACTCCATTCTTCTCCAAGTTAAACAGCCGCTTACTTTGATGCACTTTTGGAGAAGTTGATGAGTTAACATGTTATAAATCCAGCAGCTCTAATCTGCCCTCTGCATTGCACAATAATATGGTGGCTCCCATCAGCAGTCATAGATCAGCTAACAACATCATTATTATTAAGATGTTTAAACAATGAAATATGTGTTCTTACACATTTGAGAATTGATCAAATATTTCACAATATAATCAATTTGAGCTGAGAATATTAGTCGAAAGGGTACAGCAAGACCAGAGTTGGGTGTAATGTGTTCCACAGTAATGCATTACTGTATTCTAATTACATTTTTGGGAGAACTCAGTAATGTAACAAATTACATTTTAAATTTGTGTAATTTGATTTCAGTTACTAAAGACAATGTAATTACATTACTTACGTTACAAATATAGTTTTTAGAAATCTTTTAAATCACGTTTTCTGCTGCCACATCAGTTAATAAGCATGCACTTTTAAATTGCTGTAGAACGCGAGCTGACATGGTTGCTGTGGTTGCTTCTTCAAGTAGAAATACAGACATTACTTTGATTTCATTGACTGTAAAAACAAAAATATTGCTGTGAAATGCAGTAAGACTGCTTTTAACTCGACCAGCAACTGAAAAAGCTGCATTTTATTTTGTATTTTTATAGGTACATTTTATAGTTTTAAAAGTAACTTCAAAGTAAAGAAATTAGTCATCTGATGACTTTTTACATGAAGTAATTAGTAATGTAATCAGATTACAATTTTCCAGTAGTAATCAGTAACTCGTAATCTATTACTTTTTTTAAAGTAACTTTAAAGTACCCAACACTGAGCAAGACATATCAGTGCAGCAATATTATTGTTGTTTTTCTCTTCCCCAACCTTTTACATGTCTGTAGGCAAATATAGGACATTATTAATCTTGAAAAATAAGTTTGTAGTCCAAGCAAGCCATTCATTGTAGTTCTTGAAAAGGAATTCAAAAACTAAAAACTAAATATCTCCCTTTGGAGTGGAGTGGGCATATGTTTTTTCAAGGCTCATTCTGAAAACGTAGTCCTATATACCTTTCTGGAGGCCACAAATGATGTAGCCAGAGGTACATATGACTGCATTTAATTTTTTAAACGAATGCTATGGGGCGGTATGACGCCATTCCTTGCTTACCTGCTGACCGCTTACCTCCGTATGCACAGCTTTCCCACTGTAACCAGTTTGTCCTGTTAGCTCGCCATGTACGTCGGCAGACTTGATACGCAGAGAGGAGTTGACCACGTCGACGGGGTTTCAGTCTGGTGAAGAACGATTCCAGAAAGTAGGTAAGACAAAAACTAAAATAAAATAAACAAGTAAATAACGTGGTAATGAAAGTAAAGAATGTGGTAAAATCTGAAAACTTGGTAAAAATCAGACGAGGGCTTTCTTTTTCTGAATTGCTTTTGAAAATTGTTGATTGGGTTTAGGGAAGTGGGTGGGTGGGTCAATCTTTAAAATTGGTTGGGTTTAGGGAAGGAGGTGGGTGTCAGTCAACAGCGGCCTCTAGTGGGTTTATGCGAGAACAGCATCCGCAAATGGCACTCGCGAGAGAAATTGCGACTGAGATCTCAAAAAGCGTACACAGTGGCCTCTCATGGATTCGCGAAAACAAGAACTGCAAAAAAAACATACCTTCTGGGACGTATTTTGCTGTCTGCAGAAATGTATATAGAGGTACATTTTCAGAATGAGCCTGGGTTGTGTTTTTTATACGTAAAAAAAAACCTCACACTGACTACAATTTAAAAAACATTTTTAAAAAAAAAGCATGATAGATTGATTTTAAATAACCGAACACAGGGAATGGCTTTTTAAAAATATAATTCAAAATTCATATGTTATCCTATAGTGATACTATCCAACACTAAAAATACTTTTTCAATGGGGAACATGACAGCACATTACAAGTAAACACACACACATAGACATATACACATCATATTTCTGTATGACATCAGATCAGCAAACAGTTTGCTGTTTATAGTTCTACCCTGCTACAACAGGTTTATCTTTATAAGTGTCTTTCCATTTCCAGATTGAATGACGTATTTCGTCGCATTGATGTTTTTCTGTAGCCTGATGTGAACTGCAGGTGTCGGTGCTGCTGATGTGAGATTGTTGTGGACTGGAGATGCACTGCTGTTTTCCTATTAAGCTCAATGTCCATCTTTCCTTGTGTTATTGTTTGCACTGCTAACAAAGGAGCACGGTGAAACACAATTAATAATTCTGCTTTGATAAATATATACCTAATTTTATATACGGTCACTTTTCGTCCTTGTTTGTTTATTAGACTGTGTATAAAAAGCAGTGTTGCCATTGGTCCTGCTCTCAGAGGATTTGTTAGGACAGCTGCTTGAGGGGAGATGTTGAGAGTCACTGTAAAGGTGAGTGTGTTCAATAAAATGATTTTATATGACGACCCCCTTTGAGCGCTGGAGGGTAAAAACAAACATATTGATCACCCTCCTGTTACCTTTGAGCAAGTTGTCTGGAAGGTTGGGAGGCCCAACATCTCTATAAACTAACACAGTAATGCCCTTTTTTATCGCTGGAAGATGCCATTTTGTTCTACTTTTAGATGTTCCTGTATGTTTAAACAGTCCTTTAATACACAACAGCATTCACAGATTACATTTTTCTATTAGATGGGCTTTAGATTTTGCAAATAGAGGCAAACTGTTATCTGATACCACAGCAAACAAATTGAAAGACCAACACTAATGCAAAATTGAAAAGAGATTCTTATCTATAGTGATTGATGTACTCTTGTTTTCATTTTTTTTAGCAGAGCCCTCTATACTACCAAGTAATTACACATACTGTATACAGTTTGGATATAGAAACAGTAATGATATACACTGATGATCTACCAAAGAATAAACTTTGCAAAAGCCAATACTGGATGACATGATATGAATTGGCAAAAACAATACTAGAGTGTCATAAATGACTAAATGTAGGGTGACCTCCAATTTTGATATAAACAAGATATAAACAGTGTCCCATATTTAAAGGTGCAGTATGAAAGATTGACACCCAGTGGTTGATCTAGGTATTGCAGTCCAAAATAAAACACTTTTTCATCTGGGCCCTCCTCTGACGACTCCATGCAAACACAGATTGCCAGATTGACGACACCAACAGTTTGGATATTGAAACAGTAATGATATACATCGATGATCTACATTTTACATTTCTGAGGAAAAACTTTGCCAAAGCCAATACTAGATGCCATGATATAAATATAGCAATAATTGGCAAAACAATACTACAGTGTCATAAATGACTAAAAGTAGGGTGACCTCTAATTTTGGGAGTCTTGTCCCTCAATATATAAACAGTGTGCCATATTTAAAGGTGCAGTATGTAAGATTGACACCCAGTGGTTGAACTAGGTATTGCAGTCCAAAATTAAAACACTTTTTCATCTGGCCCCTCCTCTGACGACGCCATGCAAACACAGGTTGCCAGATTGACGACACCAACATTAACAAGTCTAACTATCGATCCTACACTGTTATTTAAATGCAATACGACACATGATAGAAGGAATATTTTCCATCTTAAAGGAGTTTTCGTCCAAACCATCACCTAAAATTTCTATTTTAGACACAGTTTCTATTTCTTGCAGCTGAACAATGGCAAAAATAATTTGACTACAATCACCTCAGGTACTGATTATGTGCTTTTTTTTCGATGTTAAATCCCACAATGTGAGTTTGAATGCCATTTTACGTGACATTTATTGCCATACTAAAGCATCAGCAGATAGTTTTCCTCAGATCTTGAAAATAAAATAAACATTTGAACAATAAAACTGTGACTCTGTATAACAAACATATATCAGTCACTCAGCATGTACTTTTAATAATGTTAGAGAGGTTTTAATTAAGAGGTATGATATTTATTAATTGGATTCTAAAAGTTACTATTTTGTTGAAGTGCAGTGAGTGTGCTATTCTGTGCTATATACTGTGAAATTCAGTGCATTTTCCACCAAGACAACTCGTGCTGAAATATACAGTAATAGGTTAAACTAGCAGTGGGCGGTTTATAGAGACCAAACAAAGACATTTTCGAAGGAGAAAAACTGCCTTTAGCAAAGTTTTTGTTCACTTCACTTAGTTCATGTTCACTTAGCATCTTTCTCAAATATCAGCAAACATATTATCGTATTTTGATGCTTTAGAGGTGTCAAAAACTTACATACAGCACCTTTAATTTGTGTTTATAGTTTTTTTTATAAACTAAAGAAACAAGCAGAGTAAAAGTGAACAGCTACACCAGCCAAAAATAACTTCAGCTTACTCTCCATCTAATAAAATGGAGGTAAATGTGTTTTATCAAAATTTTCAGTGTATTCATTTTATGAATTTAGTAAACTATGTTAGTAGTTAGTAGCGCCAGTCACAAATATCAAGCTTATTGACCATTTAAATGACTATTATTATTTGACTATATTATTAAATGACTATAGCTATGCCTCCAGACATTAATTCTATTGCACTTTCAAATCAGTAAATGAGTGTTTATGTAGTTTAAAGGTATCTGTTCCCTTTGTGTATATACTGTATGTGTCCTGCAAAATCACATCTGGTGTCCTACAACAGAACAGCATCCCTTTTTGACAGGTTAAAATGGACAAGTTGCTTTTTTGAAAGGGTTCACATTAAGACAACAGTGTTGCCAAAATGATCCCTGCTGGCATGGATTTGTGAAAATGACTAAGAAAGCTGTGTTATGCATGCCAGGCCACGCATCTGCATACACCTTTATGTGACCTTAAAGTCTTGAATGACACTAAAGTAAAGTTTTAAGTTGGAAATTTCCAACACCTTACTCGTACCTGGTTGGACCCCCTTTTGCCTTCAGAACATGGCATATATCAACAAGGTACTGGAAACATTCCTTAGAGATTTTGGTCCATATTGAAATGATAGCATCATGCAGTTGCTGCAAATTTGTCGGCTGCACATCCATGATGCGAATCTCCCGTTCCACCACATCCCAGATGTGCTCTATTGGATTGAGTTCTGGTGACTGTGGAGGCCATTTGAGTACAGTGAACTCCTTATCATGTTCAAGAAACCAGTCTGAGATGATTTGCGCTTTATGACATGACGCGTTATCCTGCTGGAAGTAGCCATCAGAGGATGGGTATACTGTGATCATAAAGGAATGGACATGGTCAGCAACAATAATCAGGTAGGCTGTGGCGTTGACACGATGCTCAATTGGTACTAATGGGCTCAAAGTGTGCCAAGAAAATATGCCCCACACCATTACACCACCACCACCAGCCTGACCCATTTATTGAGCTTTCTATTTGAGCCCAATTTACACTCCCTGCAGCTGAAGATTCGGCTCTTCTCATTTGCTACAAAGCCGCTATGAAATGGTTGCACAGGCTTTGTTGTTATTATCGCGGGGAAATTTGTCGTGGTGATAGTTTTACTGGTATTATTGCAAACAATAAGATATCGGCCATCGCTAAAAGTACCATAATGTTTTCAAGAAAAAAGACAAATAAAATCTGTCAAATCACCATTATTTAACTAACATTTATCTAATGAAAGGAATGTAACTTTCAAATGTACTTTAAAATCAGGGTTAACACGTGTTGAGTCTGGGGAGCAGGGCTTAATTTGTGCCGGAACACTCCGGATCCGGCACCTCTGAAATCTGATCCGGCACCTCATTTTACCGATCCCCCTTCTTAATTGCCCTTCTCCCCCGTCCGCTGTTCACTTTCGCTTTTTTCCGCAACTCCCCAACCCTCTTCACTGTAGTCCGCGTCCACGACATCCCAGCCCCGCTCACTTTCGTCCGCGTAACCCCCCTCAGTTCACGTGATACAGCGTCACGTGATAATCTGATGGATCCAAAATATTAGGATAATCGAGTGATAACATTTGAAGCAGGTGAGTCTTCTTGATTAATAGATGGTGTTGATTGATTGGTTGGTTGGTTTGTTGGTTGACTGATTGATTGACTCTTTAATTGGTTGACAGTACATTTAAAAAGAAAAAGCTTGTGGTTTTTTGTGTATATGAAGTATCAAGAAAATGTACTGGTAATTTTAAGATATTATCTGTTTTTCAACTGATGTTATTTGTACAGTGCTGTCTATTTTTGAGAGCTCTGACTTTTGCAAACCAAAGTTAATTTATTTCACCAGAAGAATCAGTGTTGTCTTTCAGTTCTATCCTGATAATTGCTTTCTGCGTTTATGTTTTCTCATTATGAGTGTGTGTACAACAAATATTTGTTTGTGCACAGGCATTAATAAAGTTGGAATGGCCATATCCCAGAATCTAATGATCTGCTTCTCCGCTTCCTTCCTCCAATAATAACGAGTCCAGTCAGACTGTGCATTTAGCGGGGACCAGACCTACAACCCATAGCCTGATTTGACCCGGCTGGACTTCATATACTAAAGTCAGCACAGTTTCTGCTGACCCATCAGTCCTTACAGCCCTTGTTACTGTTTCTGTGTTAATTGATCCAGCACAGTCAATAAAGCAGGAGGAAAAGAGACAAACTGTGAGGTGTGTGTTGCAGCCTTTGCTGTCGAATTTTATTTCGATTTATTTGTTATATGTGACAGAAACAACCAGTTTTTTGATGTTCTGTCTTTCTGCATTTAAACAGATGGAGCTGTACTTGAGGTCTTACATAGAAAAAAGACACCTATGGATGTTTTTTCAAGATGGCCTCTAAGAGGATCTAAAGTAAAGTAAGAGTTTTCTTTATATAGCATTTTCCATCGTTCAGTTCCATCTTTCAGTTTCTACATAGATATAAAAAGTGACATTGCAAATGAGGACAGCAAAAATGTCAGTTTTAAAATCATAAATTAATCTTATATATTGAATTGTAAATTTATTTATTAAATAATTTGGTATTTATTATATATGGTATATTAATGACAGAAAAATGCATGTAAAATAGAATTTAAATGAACTTTTTTCTTGACATTCTAGTATTGGTTTGATTTTTCGGTCACTTTATTTTGGTGGTCCGTTTGTTGAATTTAATTTACATTGCATCTACATCCCAACTAATTCTCATTAGATTATAAGTAGACTGTTAAGTTGGGTTAGTGTAAGTTAACATGAACTTGCAAAGTTTCTTATAATCAGTTATATGTCTGTTGAAGGAGCAGTATCAACAGATATTAAGCAGACAGCCTACTAATACTCAAATGGACCATCAAAATAAAGTGTTACCAATATTTCTTTTAAATAACCATGTAATATACATGTTCATATGTCATACATGTTCATATGTTCATATGTTCTCCCTGTGTTCGTGTGGGTTTCCTCCGGGTGCTCCGGTTTGGCCTACAAGTCCAAACTAAAGACATGCGCTATAGATGTATTGGGTAAGCTAAATTATCCTTAGTGTATGTCCTGGTCCTCCTGGTTGGAGGTTGAGCGTTGGGGTAATGACCCACTTTGTAAAAATGAGATGTTACGAAACACCAACATGGTGCGGCTAAATATTAACTTCGATATAAACGGCCCTAGAAGTAAGTAAGTTATGTATGAGTAAATATAAAGTAATAAAGATTAGGAAAACATGAAATTAGATTAATTATTATCTAAATGTAAGAAAAAAAGAGGATTTGATTTCAACTTTTTCCATCCAGTTCTAGTATTAGTGTAGCTTCTTTAATATTATCATGCATCTGAATTAAGAAAAACACTAAAACAAAATGAGCAATGACTGATTGCCTGACATGTTGTTCAAACAATCTTAACTTGTTGGTTCTAGAATAAGACTCAGTTTAAAATGAAAAAATTTGGCTTTGCAAGACAAACAGCAAATTGGAAATGAACAATAATAAGTGTAGAAACCCTAACCAGACTTACGGACAATGTTGGGTAAGTTAAAAAGTAATTAGTTACTAATAAATAATTCAGCCTGATCTCACAAGGAAACGTAACTCTTTTACATTTTGTCAGTTTATTGGCTAATTCGTACACATTTGTTCAAGTTCAGTCATATGAAAATGTACAGTTTTAAAAAGCAGGCGTGGCACCCATCCCCACCCCTAAACCCAACCGTCATTGGGGGATGAGCAAATTGTACTAAATTGTACAAATGAGATCATACGAATTCTTATGAATTAGTCACTAAATCAAAACGTTATGTGAGATTTGAATAATCAAATCATTAAAATTGTATTTGCCTTACTTTTCTAATTACTTTGTCTGAAAGTAACTTAGTTACTCAATAAGTAATTTGATTACTTGATTCAATACTAAAAATCCACATAAATTTAAAACATATTAACAATAAAAATTAAATAACAACTAATTACATCACAAAATTTGTATTTAAATTACTTTTCTGATTACTTTGTCTAAAAAAAGCACTTTGTTACTCAAGTAGTTTGATTGTTTGAAACAAAAAATCGAAATACTACAAATCTCAACATATAGACAATATAATTCATTCATTTTCTTTTCGGCTTAGTCCCTTTATTAATCCAGGGTTGCCACAGCGGAATGAACCACCAACTTATCAACTTAGCACATGTTTTACGCAGCGGATGCCCTTCCAGCTGCAACCCTTCTCTGGGAAACATCCATACACACTCATTCACACTCATACACTACGGACAATTTAGCTTACCCAATTCACCTGTACCGCATGTCTTTGGACTGTGCGGGAAACCGGAGCATCCGGAGTAAACCCACGCAAACGCCGGGAGAATATGCAAACTCCACGCAGAAACGCCAACTGACCCAGCCGAGGCTCAAACCAGCGACCTTCTTGCTGTGAGGCGACAGCACTACCTACTGCGCCACTGCGTCGCCCACAATATAACTCAATTCTTAATTATTTAAATTGGAGTCAAGCAGCACATTATATTGTCAATGTATTGAACTAATTTCTCAATATTTTCTCAAGCTATGCAATTGCCTTGATGAATGAATAAATTGATCAATTCTTTAGATTGAAAGTATTATTTAGCAAAAAATGCAGTATATTACATTTAATACAGAATTGTGGAATTTACGTACAGTATTTAAGGCAAATACTTTATAAGTGACTGTAATTAAATGTCCTAAAAATTAAAAGTAATCTCTTACTTCAAACTTTTCAGTAACAAAGTAATCTAATTACAGTAGTTTGTAACTAATTATACCCAACACTGCTTACAGTTGAAGTCAGAATTATTAGCCCCCCTTTGAATTTCTTTTCATTTGGGAAATATTTAAAAAAAGATGTTTAACAGAGCAAGGAAATTTTCACAGTATGTCTTATAATATTTTTTCTTCTGAAGAAAGTCTTATTTGTTTTATTTCGGCTAGAATAAAAGCAGTTTTTAATTTTTTAAAAATCATTTTAAGGTCAAAATTATTAGCCCCTTTAAGCTATATTTTTTCAATAGGCTACAGAACAAATCATCGTTAAACAATAACTTGCCCAATTATCCTAACCTGCCTAGTTAACCTAATTAACCTAGTTAAGCGTTTTAATGTCACTTTAAGCTGTATAGAAGTGTCTTGAAAAATATCTAGTAAAATATTATTTACTGTCATCATGGCAAAGATAAAATAAATCAGTTATTAGAAATGAGTTTTTAAAACTATTATGTTTAGAAATATGTTGAAAAAATCTTCTCTCTGTTAAACAGAAATTGGAGAAAAAAATAAACAGGGGGGGCTAATAATTCAGGGGGCTAATAATTCTGACTTCAAGTGTACTCCCTGTCTCTCCTCCATCTCTCTATCAAATGACCTTCGGTTTGTGAACACGAGAGCAGTGGATCATCTGGGGAATCCGCCTCTGGGTTCATCATTAAAAACTTTCTCAGGCAGAGAATCCAGCAGCTGCGTCTCAGCGGTCTAACATCTGGGGTCTGTTGAGGAAGGAGGGGGGGGACCATGAGGGATTGCGAGAAGTCGAAAGATAATTCATTAGAGTCGTTAAGTAATTAGCACAACAGTGTAAAAGGAGAAACGGGGAGAAATTTTCAGAGGTACAAACGTGTCACGAGGGCTATTTCTGGATTCTAGTACCTGCGTTGACATCCAGTTAATAAACTCTTGGTGGAGTGTTAGTGACCTGCTGAGACTGAATGGAGAAGCAAAGGGAAATGGAAAAGCATCAATAAATTTGTATCATCTCCAAATTTGTTCATCAGAAAGAGAAGCCATTTTAAGCCATTTTCAAGCCATTTTATCTACTGGAAAATTTGTCTTTGGTTTCAAATATATCACATAAAAAGCAAAAAGTATCAACATCATCACACAAATCATACTTAAATCCCAGTATTTCAAATTCTATCAGCAGTTGGCACAATTTGAAACCTTTGATAAACATTTTTCTTGCCTAAAAATAGTTTTAAATGGTAAAAACAAATTTTTTACCATTTACCAAACACTAATTTTCAAGCGATGAAAACAATTTTCAGTAATACATAAGGTGGCTGTATCATGAACAGTTTGAGGACCCAGCAACATCTTATGGCACTCTTTTGAGAATCAGACCAAAACAGTTATGTGCAACTCTGAATATACACCACATTTCCAACAAATAATGCATAATGCAAGCTACATTGCATCTCTGAAGACATTATTATCTCTACGTTTGTGAGGGCTTGCCATAATATTCATATAAAATGCGAATGGAAACTCACTTCTTGTTAGCAAACGATACCCATGACTCTCCTGCATCTCATTTAATGAACCTTCACCCAATGCCATGTCTTATTTATGATTGTTTTTATATGATATTCATTGCATCTTTGCATAATTCAGGGAACCCACAAGATGCTTGTATGGAAATGTGACCTAGCCCTGGGGCTACCAACTTATCTCAGATTTGCATGATTTCAAGATAAAAAAAAAGAGTCAGCCGGTTGCAAGATGTAGACAAAATCGATATGGTCAGACTGCAGTTCTTGGCTCTTGGTTTTTCCTGCACTAAATATTTATGTAGAAAATCCATTGAGTAAAATGGTGGCCTGGGAGTCTATATAGGTCGTCTCTGGATGTTCCACGAGTGGTTCAGATGGAGTGCTAACATGCAAAAATATTAAAAAGCGATAAACAGGTACCTGTGCAAGCTCAATATTTCACTAGATTTCTCCGATAACAGCTTGAGTTGTCATAAGGTCCATGGCTCCAGGGAAATGGACCCTGTATAAGTGAAATGGTGTCTACTTTCCTAAAACAGCCCGGGGGTAGAGAGAGAGAAATATTGCGAGCGAGGGAAAGGTTAGAGCGCATACCAAATAGACAAGCTAACACCTCATTATTCCAGCTGTCACCAGCTGAAGAAATGACATAACCAGGTCTGTATTCTGTATTCGTTGGCAATTTACGCAACGCCTTTTTCTCATTTCTTCACGAATCGTCAGTGTCTCGAATGCGTGCCGTGGCCTTTGTGGGGTATTTTAAGCAGTTTATAAAGTCATCTATATTTTATAACCGTGTGACAGTACATCTACGCTGACAGTCATGAGCTGTCTGCTGGTTGTTTGAGCGAGTGCTTAGTCAGCTGCTGCGCTGGCGCTGAGCAATTAGCGTGTGGAGCGTCTCCCAGGGGCGCTGTATTTCAACACTAAAACCCACACTTCAAGTTAACCAGGTGCTGAAATCATGCACTGCTCTTTGAGTAATTCAATTAATAGGATAGATCACTCAAAAATAAACATTTGCTGTTCATTTAGTCACACTCAGGCCATCCAAGATTACATTTTAGGTGATTTTCCTTTTGGTGATTCAATAAATGCAAGTAAAGGGCCACTGCTGCTAGAGAGTCCAAAAAAGCATACACAGGCAAACCACAATTAATACCCCATGGCTTCTGGGGATACCTTATAACAGCCCTGTAATTATGTATGTCCAAAATTTGGAAATCTGTAAAAATTTAGTCTTCCGTGAGTAAATAAATGTTGCAGCATCCATGATGTAAGTACTATTTTGATAAACAATACTACACATAAATCCATCTTCTCCAATGTAAACAAATAACATCAGTTCATGTGTTAGTTTGCATCTGCAAATGCGTCATTATGAGACAGGAAGCTAATGAACATACTCAGGACTGTTTGCCATTTTTAACAGTAGAAATCGTCAGAAAAAAATACTTTTCCCATGATCCTTTAAAGAAAATTCCTCCAATTAGAATCACAGTGAGCTAAGTGCGCCAAAAGAGATTTTTAGCCCCTCCTAAATCAAAACAGCCCTTCAAAATACTTAAAGTCCACATGAACCGGAAGCTGCGACCAATTTTTTTTTTGTATTTTGACACAGTTTCTAGAGAAACAGAATATTAAATGAGAAAACAGTGGGCGTGGCTTGTTTTTTTCTACTCCAAGCTGATTGGATGTAGTAAAGTAGGCATTTCATTCAGAAAGATCGGTAAATGGGTTTTAGAAGAGTTATTTTTATGTCTGATTATGTCTGTTTGTTGTCAAAACAAGACAGTTGGAGGGGCGTGGTTAAGTATGTTAGCCACATCCAATACCTCAAAATCATGTAATCTGGGCATTTAACTGAACAAAAAAAACAGGAAGTGCATTTTTAGATTTTCAAAAAAAAGGGTAAACCTTTTTTTCCAACCCAGGTTCATTCTGAAAATGTTGCCCTATAAACATTTCTGGAGAGTGCCAAATACGTTTTTTCATAGTTTTTGTCCACCAGAGCCTGCTGTGTACACTTTTTCATATGTCAAATTTCTCTCGCGAGTGCCATTCGCACCATTCGCCTAAATCCACCAGAAGCCGCTGTCGACTGACTGAATGACTGACTGGGTGACCGATAGGCTGACCCACCCTCCTCCTTCCCTAAACCCAACCAATAGTGTTTTCAAAAGCCCAGATTGACCCGCCCACCCACTTCCCTAAAGCCAACCAACAGTTTTAAAAAGCAATCCAAAAAAAGAAAAGCCCTTGACTGATTTTTACCACGTTTTCAATTTTTACCACATTCTCATCCTTGTTTATTTTATTTTTTGGCTTCTGTTTTTGTCTTACCTGCTCTCTGGAACCGTTCTTCACCAGACTTGAACCCTGTCGTCGTGGTCAACTACTCTCTGCCTCTCAAGTCCGCCGGCAAGCTACTGGACAAACTGGTAACAGCGTGAAAGCCATCCATAAGTAAGCAGTCAGCTGGTAAGCGTGAAAAGGAACGGCGTCATACCGCCTCGTAAAGTGAGCAAATATTTTAAAATATGCAAATTTTTCTGCATCATAATATTAACCTGGAAAACTGTTATCAATATTTAATTAATTCTGAAAGTGATGAACCTCGAGACTTTAGAGCAGGGGTCCCCAAACATTTTAGTTTAAAGGGCCAAAAACCAAATATCATCGAATGCCGTGGGTCGAATGGTAAATATACCAAACTATTTTACATTAAAGTTGCTAATAAAGTCTTAATTTATTTAATTCATTAATTCATTCATTTTCTTTTCGGCTTAGTCCCTTTATTAATCTGGGGTCACCACAGCGGAATGAACACTAACTTATCCAGCATATGTTTTATGCAGCGGATGCCCTTCCAGCTGCAACCCATCACTGGGAAGCATCTATACACACTCATTCACACACATACACTACGGGCAATTTAGCTTACTCAATTCACCTACACCACATGTTTTTGGACACCCGGAGGAAACACAACACGGGGAGAACATGCAAACTCCACACAGAAATGCCAACTGACCCAGCCGGGACTCAAACCAGCTGTGAGGCAATTGTGCTACCCACTATTTCTTATTTACTTATTTACTTTATTTACTTATTTACTATTAATTTATTTCATAATATTTCAAAATAAACCATAAAATTATATCTTACTGCAGTGGAGTTCAATGCTAAAATACACTGGTCAAGCAGAATCTGCCTTTGACTTGATTTTCTCAGAAAGGCTCTGTATTGTCGGGTGACAGCATCTACATTTAAACAGAATCTGATTAATTTACAGCATTTCATTGAAACATTTAATTTCAGTTAGCTTTTAACTACAAAACAAGCAAACAAACAAATAAATGGTTACATTAGACTTGAAATGACAATCTTGAAACCATCCTCATCATTCTCAGATGATGATTCTCAGCCAAATCAAAGGTTAATATGGGTCAACTTTGGCCCACGGGCCCTAGTTCAGGCATCTCTGCTCAAGAGACTGGAGCAACAGATGTTTTAAATATTATTGCTGTTTTCATAGTTTTTTTTAATCAAATAAATGCAGCATTTCTGACCAAAAGTGACTTCTTTTAAAAATATTGTAACTGCAAACATTTGGACTAGTATGGACTGGTTTAGTACGGACATCATCCGTGTGGTTTCCTGACCTACATTAAGTCTAGGTGGTGTGTATCCATATTTAACTGTATGGAATCTCAAATGGTGAAGTCTCACTGTCTGACATACTTTTAAATCTCAGGTTTATTTCTATACAGTTTTTCAAAATATCTGGTTGTTGTTGGAGAAAAATCCTGCAGTTTTTTGCTAACAAGTTTCCCAGATTCAAAATCCTATAAAATAGATGTCACTTGATTCCATTTGTTAAGAAAAACTATTTATGCAGAAAACTGCAGAATGGCTCTGTAGATCACTAAATTTCTGGTCTATTACACATATGTGCATATATGAGGTTCAGCATGAAGCTCTTTTTTAGTAAGGGAGCCACAAATCCTATTAATGGAAAGAAATGAGAGAGATGAAGGTGGTGCTGGGAATGTTCGAAAAAAAAAAAAAAACAGCGAGGTCTGCTGGGACGCATGGCCTCCCTGTGTTCATTAGCACAGCCCATGGAGTTATAGGATGAATTACCTGTCTGCATGATTCATTACATTTGCCCTTTACTTATCTCTCATCTCACATTTTATGTTCCTCAGAGCGGCTATGTCAGAAAGCCTGTCCCTTGGCTATCACCTGTTTAATGGTGTAAATGGTATTGTTCCCAAAACATATTAGGGCCTGATTACATCACTAAACCCCTGGGTGCACTGTGCACCTGCTGCTGTGAGCTCTGAACCTTGATATATAGTTTATCTGAAATCAACATAAGAGTATAGTGACTAGTGGTTAGTTCACTGGTGGAGAGTAGGACTGTTTCTTTTAAAGGGATAGTTCATTTAAAAAATCAAATCCTCATATAGTTATTTTTTTGTTGTTGTTTTCCTATAACTACGATTCACACAGAGGATTTGTTAAAAGTAGGATGAAAGGCAGCATTTTTTGGAAGACATACCATTGCAGAAGACACAAAAGCAGAATCCAAATAGAGACTGTTTACAGGGTTTTTGCAGTATAGGAATGCTTTCATAGTTCCTGATACTATTGGCACCCACTTTAGTCATATTCATTGAAAATCCTGATTTTGATTGGCTGGAAGGTGTGCAATAAAATCGTTGCACAGCTACAGAGAAATACAGGGAAATCTCTGTAGATTGATGGCATTTCATGCTGTTCGGCACTTTAGACATTGCGCTAGAGAATCATTCAAATACATTTGCAAATACAAATTACATTTGTGAACTAATTCACTGCAGATGTGAATGAGTGTCGAAAGAAAGCAGTTCCTCGTACAAAAGTGTTTTTGAGACTCTGTGTTTGATTTTGATTTTTATATACACGATTATGCCGTTGAACTGTTGTATAAACGCAGTATAACACTCGTAGCTGTATATCAGCACTAGTGGAACACTAAGGCACTCGGCCTGCAGCCTCGAGACAATGCACGCCATACACCAGTGCTTGCCGCGCATCCCCCTCCACCCCACCCCCCGCCCCCCTCAATCTTCACCTTCTATATTGCATTGAATGTGGCCTGCCGTGCACCACCACTGCACACACCCCCGAACCCCCAATGACTTCAATGACTCACTCAGAAACATGATGTTTATTATAATTATTTACTTGTTTTTGAAAAAACAGGTTAAATGCTTAAATGACTCACTTGTTGGAATAATTCATCAATTCCATGTGTGTTCAATAAAAAAGGTCAGGTGAGGTTTTTCTTCAAGGTTTAACATACCAATTTAACATAGCAATTTATTTGATAAAAATGAATAATTCAATTCACAGAATTCTGTTATCCTCAATTCAATGCAAGAGTTACATTCAGGGGTGTGCAACAGTTTTCATTTCCTGACTTCAACTTATATAAGCAGCTGATATTAACAGGTGGAGTTTAGTGAAATTTGTCACTTGTCAATCATTCTCCAGTCCTCCATTGGCCGCACCCATACATACGTCCTCTTTTTCTACGAATTCTCTACACAACGTCAAAAAGCACAAGACTTCTCAACTGCAAATTCTGTGCACACAGGAAGTTTTGTTGCAGAGCTCAATTAATTTTAGACACTCAGGCCTTTCCATTTCTAGCAGCTTCATCTACTTTTGCAAAAATACTTCATTAGTTTGCAAAACATATCACACTCGAGACGTTTGGTTAATATATCACCTTTAAGCAATACAAATACAATTGTTTAACGAAATGAAAAAGAGACAAACATATGTTTAAAAATTCCTTTGTAATTCCTTTTTCCCAACACACTCACAAAGATGATCACATACTGGCAGAAATCCCCATTACTTATGCAAATGCAAACAGTTTTCTGGACAGGAAAAGCAACGAGTGCAGTGATACAAAACTCTGTGTCAGTTGGAGTGTTTTCACACTCACAGAGCAGGAAATAACAAGTTTGAAACAACATGAAGTTCAGAATAAAATGACAGATTTGTCATTTTGAAATGAGCTCTCTCGTTAGATTAAATTTTAAAAAATATTGAGCTGTTTGATTTGCATTAGACTTCAGGTCTTGTGTCCAGTGCTAATTGGCAGCTGGGTAAAATCTGTTTATTCTGGGCTTCCGCTTTATTTATATTTCATTAGTGACACATCAGCTCTGGCAGTGTCTGCCACATATGCAGTGAGACATGGCAGACGATGCCCGAAGGGAAACGCATGCTTTGACCGAGGCAGCTGTGAGTCTATCCGCATGGACGCCCTGTTTTCAGAATAAATAGCAGATTATACTGTCATCAATCCACATTGTATCTGTAAATCCCAGATGATGTGCATACAGAGGTTTTGTTTAAAAAACTAATTGAGCTGACATCTTTGTTTCAATGAAGAGCCTGTGAGATACATTGGGTTTAGATATTGTTGTGTTACCAGAGAAAGTAGCTTGTTTCTGACTGTCTTGTCCTCTTTACTTTGGACAGCCACCGTTGATATGAAGTTTTATTTAGCATTCAGGCAAGCAGAAGATTTGCTCTGCTTCACTATCTGCGGTCCTCCATCCCCTAGATGGCATACATAGATCACAACGTTTTCTAAGAGCTTGACAGTCTCGTTTTTGTGTCATCACTTCTTTATCCATACATCACAATCAGCCACTGCTCTTGCTGTAGGGATGGTCATGAAGATTGAGATCAGGAAGGTCACGGTCATCCATTCTGAGCAGCTCCACCCTTCATTTCTTATATATTTTTAATCTCTGCAGAGGTTTTTATTGTTATTCAAGGTTTTAGCAGTCTGTGGCTCCAGGGAAGTCCTGTCAGGTATTGCAACGTTAGCAGAATTATGTGATAAAATCCAGAGGTAAAACTGCACAAATAATGGAAATAATAATCAAGATTACCAATGCAGTGGCTGTGATTGACTAATTGTGAGAAGTGCTCAATTCAGCATTCTGTGCTATGGCCATTGCGAGTAATTGAGATTTGTGTGTCATTCAGAATTTAACTTAGAATTTCTTTAAAATTTTAATTTAATTTTAAAGATGTAACAAACACAATGCAGAATTGTGATTTGAATGACCAATAGTATAACTGGCTTCAAATGCACCTGTTGTTTGTTTGTTTGTTTGTTTGTTTTGAAAAAGTAACAAGAAGTGACAAATTTAAATGCAGGCATTTTTCAGCAGGGAAATAAGTATTGAACACGTCACCATTTTTCTCAAAAAACATATTTCTAAATGTTAAGTTTCACGTATGTTTTGTGGTGTTTTGTTGTTTGTTTTCTGTTTTGCATTCTCTTCTCTCTTCCGTCTCTATTCTGGCCAGTTTTAAGTGTGCAACCATTGGTTGAAAAAACTGTCAATCACCACCATAACGCAATCGGCGCACCAATCGGGAGCTGGTCCGCCGAGTATAAAAGACGTGCGCTTGCGCTGTTTTCCAGGAGCGCTTGGCTCACAGCCAAACTCCTCACTTGTGTCAGCCGGCCTGTTCACTTGTGTTTATTTAGTTAAGTTGTTGTTGTTGTTGTTGTTGTTGTTGTTGTTGTTGTTGTTGTTGTTGTTGTTGTTGCTGCTGTTGCTGTGTGTCTTTCTCACGATTAAGTGATCGATTTATAAAATAAGCTTGTGCAGCTCAATTTAGTATCTATTGAGACGTTGAACGATCTTTATGAGAATTGGATTATATCTTGTTTTGCTAATGGCTAACAGTGTGTACTTTACGAGAGATTTGGTAATGACGAGCAGCATAGTGTTGTTATGTTAGTTAGTTTATGGAGGCATTGCCACATGTGTAATTACTGTTTTGAAGTAGTTATTAAGTTTAGTTAAGCGACGTGCTGAAGATTACGGTTTTGATTTTGCACTTTTCTTTGTTCAGTTAGTCTAGTGGGTTGGGGTTTAGTTAGATCGTTTTGTTATAATTATTTCTTTGTTTTGGCAAGACTCCTGTTTTCGTTTAATTCAGTTATTTAAAATTACATTACATCTAATTTTTTATATTCATTGTTTAACATTCCCTGTTTAATAAATACTTACTTTTTGTTCATTTAACCAGCAGTTTTGTCTTCTCATTTTTCATCCAGCAGCATTATAGACTCACTGATTGTTACGTTTCATCCATTTAATATCTTAATAACTTAAACACGTAACACTAAAGGTTCCATTAAATTTTCCCCCGATGTTGATAACAACCAAAGAAATCTATATATGCATAGAAAACAAATCTAATTACTTTACAAATTCAGTTATGTGTAATAAAATGAAGTGGCACAGAAAAAAGTATTGAACACATGAAGAAAGGCTGCTTCATTCCAACATCTACATTATTAGGATGATGAAGATGAAACCAGAGTGGACATTTCAGCAACGCAATGGTCCAAAACACAGCCAAGGAAACTCTTAAATGCTTTCAGAGAAAGAAAATCAAGCTGTAAATGGCCCAACCAATCACCTGACTTGAATCCAATAGAAAATACAAATTAAAGATCAGATTTAATAGATGAAACCCACAGAACCAACAGTTAAGATGTGCCTAGTTCTTCAGTGCCTAGTGTTTTTTTGCATAGCATGTACAGAAGAGAGAGACAGTTCTGTACACACTTCATCAGATTTATATAAATTTGGTTGACAGTGGCTGACTTTTTCTGGAGTTAATTAGGTTGTTGAATGTAGTTTTATCTCAAGTAAATTGTTGAACAATGCGTGGATAAGCACTAAAAGATGAAATGAGAACATAACTGAGCTACATTGTATGCATATACATTATAAATGGTTGTATATGTGATATAGCAGTAATATTTTTAATACTATATTTTAAAATGTTGTGATTAAGATTGTTATATTTTAATATGTGTTATGTGTATTTATTTTAAATGCACATTTATCGTTTATTTAGCGCTTCACAATCATGTGGCGGGGGGGCACACCACCACCAGTGTGCAGCATCCACAGGACAATGGCACCAGTGTGCTCACCACACACTAGCTATTAGGGAGTGAGTGGAGACACAGTAATAGAGCCAATTCGGTGGATGGGGATAATTGGGAGGCCATGATGGGTAAGGGCCGATGGAAGGAATTACACCCCTACTCTTTACGAGACGTGCCATGGGATTTTTGATGACCACAGAGAGTCGGGACGTGGGTTTAACGTCTCATCCGAAAGACGGCGCTCACTGACAGTCTGGTGTCCCCTTCACTATACCGGGGCATTAGGACTCACGCAGTCCGCAGGCTGAGCACCACCTGCTGGCCTCACTAATACCACTTCCAACCTAGTTTTCCCATGTGGTCTCCCATCCAGGTACTGACCAGGCTCAGCCCTGCTTAGCTTCAGTAAGTAACCAGTCTTGGACTCCAGGGTGATTTATTATATTTAAACATCAGATTTTTAGTTTAGTAAATTTTGTTCTGCAGCGGTTTATATATCCACCTTTATTTTTTGCTTTGTCGTCTTAATACAAATTACTTAATATGATATAATACATATTATAACATAAACTTGATAATACTTCATTTTGGGTGGCACGGTGGCTCAGTGGTTAGCACTGTCGCCTCAGAGCAAGAAGGTTGCTGGTTCAAGTCCCAGCTGGACCAGTTGGCATTTCTGTGTGGAGTTTGTATGTTCTTCCCGTGTTCGCATGGGTTTCTTCCAGGTGCTCCGGTTTCCTCCACAGTTCAAAGACATGCGGTACAGGTGAATTGGATGAACTAAATTGGCCATAGTGTGTGTGTGCGAATGAGTGTGTATGGATGTTTAGCAAACAAGAAACAGAAATGTGCGCACATCTAAAAATCTCAAAGGCAGGTGCTTGATCAAAAATAAACACAGTAGCAAAAGATCAAAAGAAAATCAGCACACTGCCATTTTAGCTCTCAAAAGTCCTTTAATATAACATTTTTTGATGGCATAAAAGTAGATTTTTTGCGAAAAACCCCAGGATCAATTGGTATATTACACTGATCATCAACTGGCGACCCCCGGGCCAAATCCGGCCCGCTGAGCTGTTCAATCCGGCCCACGACTTCATTCCAAAATTGTGAAGATCAAAGAGATAATAGTGGTCCCCAGTGGTGTAGTCGGGGCTATACGCACGTATACTCAGTATGCCTACTTTTTTCCATGAGTTGTTTGGGTATTACGACTTCTGAGGATCAATAATTGCGTATACCCTCTGTATACTCCAACGCAATCTCACGGCAATTGTAACTTTTTGATTTAGTGGCTAATTCGTATAAATTCGTACGATCTAATTCATACAAATTAGTACGATTTGCTTATCACCCAATGACGGTTGGGGTTAGGGGTGGAGTTGGGTGCCACGCCTCCTTTTTAAAATCGTACATTTTCGTACGACTGAACGAATTAGCCACTAAACTGACAAAACGTAAAATACTTACGTTTCCTCGTGAGATCAGGGTGGTATACTCACTTGTTTTGCTGATTAAACTTCCCTAATTTATGTGTATTTGTGTCCCCTTTAACTGTATACCAAATGTTTTTTTGAAAACCTAAAACTTTTGCGATTAGCTCATGATCTGTACACTACTAAATGATCGCCTTAGTCTCTTTTCATTTAATCAGCAAACCTGTTCAGAGAGAGAGCACAAGGTGAGTGTTTATCGAGAGATTGTTATAATATCTGCATATATTTGCAGTTTTTTGCCACAGAAACACTTGTATGACATGTACCCCAATGGGTCATGAAGGAGCAATCGGGTTTCCCCATTTAAGAATGAACTATGATTATATATATCTGTACTTTCTACTTCTTACATTTTTTAAACCACAGTCGTTACTTTCGTTTTTATGTGTTTGGTGGCGCGATCTATATTATTTCTTATCATTGCGCAATAATATGAGCGCATTTTTGATGCAGTCAGTCTATTTTTCCTCACTGCGCGCATGCGTGCTGCAGTGTGCGTCTTCTTCAAGCCTATCGCGCACTGTACATGGCCTAGCCCTAGTTCATGAAGATTACTATGAGAAAGGCTAGGATTACTACGCAGTGACAGAGGGAGTCGGCGAATTTAACATGACTGATGCTGCCCTGTTTACACGGTAATAAGACAACTTTTGCTCGTTCGGATCACAGGTAAATGAGACACATTCCAGTCAAAAACATGCTGTTTAAATGCTTAAGCCTTTTGTCCACTTCCGATCATACTGCACAGGCTTTCTCTGGTCTTTCAATCTAATACCGCGAAAATAGTGCTTTTTGTAAAGATTAGTACATTTAGGACTAAAACAATCAAATACTTTGTAAAAAATGTATGCATTGCGGTTTATTTCCTAATACAGAATTTGTAATGGCTGTGTCCTATTCCCACTTATCCCCCCTATGCCCTATTCATTTAGAACATTCTAACATTTAAAGTTTGAATTATTAAAAATAAAAAAGCATTAAGGTCATCTCTCTTAGGTGTAATTTGCTTTCAAAGTATTTTTACAGTTCAGTTTTAGCGATCTTCATGTTTACAATTGCGCTCCCTTTGCAGTGCACTTTGAAAACTTTGATGTCATTTTGAACACAGCCTCATGACAAAAGCTATAGGTGACTTTTTTAAAAGCGGAATTTATGTTACATCTCCAAATCTTGTGAAAACAAAAAAAAAAAAAACATAGCATACGTTAATTCTTTTAATTTATAGTAGGTTATTTATTAAGTATCTGTACTGTATATGACATGGGCCTGCTGGTTAGAGCATATCTGCAGTGGTTTGCACGTGCTCAAATTAAAACTTTTCAAGACTTTTCAGACTTTTCAAAAAATAAATAAACAATATCCTACTTAATCATCATTAATATTATTATTAAAATAGGATTTTTTTTCATTTTCTAATAAGTATTACATTTCATTTCTTAATAAATAGCCTCATTATTTGTTTATTTATATGATTTATATGATATTATATATGACAAAACTAATATTGGATTTTATTTTAAATGCGTGTTTGTGTAAAACAATATAATTTGCACAAAGAAATGATGGGGTTGTTCTCTAAAGAAGTTACTCCACCCCGTTTAGAGCATCATTATGGGCGTTTTACGTTATAACTAACGTGGTTCAAACCATGGATCTGCGACAGAGAAACTAAGGGTTTTGGGAAACACTCGTCACCACACCGTTCTTTTCCCAAACGATGCATGGTACTATGATAGTTCAGCAGCAAGTTACGTCGTTGTTTGGGAAACGCACCCCTGGGCAATTTATGTGCACGTTACCTGTCTTAACTGTGTATGTTGCTTTTAGCATAGAATAAATGTATTGCAGTTTTTCTCAGTCACTTTGGCATACTTCTCAGATCAGAACTGTAATTTGTAAAACAGTAGGACAAAGTGCATTTCTCAAAACAACACGTATAAATAGCAAAACACCATGGATTACCTGCAAAAGCCAGTCTCCTGCTCAAAATCCTTCAGTTCATCCCTCAAAACTAAATTTCTGTGTCAGTGAACATGTCAGTGGCGTCAGAATTACATGTCCTTGTGTCATTGTATAAGAATAAGACTTAAATTTCTTAGTAGTCATGTTGTCAATAACGGTGTACTCTGGAGGGCTGTTCTGGTGTAAACTATGGCAATATTTTTGCTGTTTGTACTGTAATTTGTTGCCAGATCATGTCATTCTGATACAGAAAGGAAAAGAGAGCACGGCATAGCACAAAGAAAAAACAAATGTAAGAATGTGAACATAGGACAACCTCCTTTTAGACTTTATTAGAAAAAGTCAAGATTCACCTGGGAGATATGTAAAAATGCGTTATGACTAAATATTAAGACAACTTGTTCAGGCATTTGAACGATTAAATGTTGTGGGGGTGAGTCTATTCAACAGAGATAAAATAATACATGTTGATCAACATGACATAAGCAACTGTTAATATAGGAAACATCAGAGAATTGCACATAATCATTTGCATGGATGAACAAAAGCATTTGCAACTTGTTCATAAAGAGAAACTGCTTTCTGATGTGCACAAGTGACACAATGATGATCTGAAGATTGAACAGGGAGTTTTGAGAATTTCAATTCTGATCTGAGAAATGGACCAAAGTGACTGAGAAAAACTGTAACAGAATTAATGTTTATCCATTAAATAAAATAACCACAATACCTGAAAATGTTATATATGAGAGCTACTCTTTGAAGAGAATAAGCAGCTTTAGCCTAATGCAAAAAAAATTGTTTACAGTCATATCTGATAAGTATTTATTTTAGCAAAAGACAAAATCAACATGAATGGCAGCTGTTATTTGTGATCTAACAGCGGCAAAACTACATGCTGAACACTGAGTTTGCATCAGGATGATTACCTACCTACAGTATCTCACTTGTTATCCTTCAGCTTCGTCCCTGAATTATCAGGGGTCGCCACAGCAGAATGAACCGCCAATTATTCCAGCATTTGTTTTACGCAGCGGATACCCTTCCAGCTGCATCCCAGTACTGGGAAACACCCATACACACTCACATTCACACACACACACACACACTTATAAACTACTGCAAATGTAGTTGAATTATCATTCGCCTATACCGCATGTCTTTGGGACTGTGGTTGAAATGAGTACTTTTTACTTTTGTACATTTTTAGGCGGTACTTCTGTACTTTTACTTAAGTACAAAAGTGTAGTCAGTACTTCTACTTTTACCAGAGTCATTTTAAACATGAGTATCTGTACTTCTACTTAAGTAAAGGATGTGTGTACTTTTGCCATATCTGCCGTATTGATGATCTTTTCTTACCCCTTCTACATGCTTTCTTCTTCCTCGTACTCTATGAGTGGGATGAGAAGCGTGCCTTGTCATGTTCTCCCCTAAAAAAGATGACAAGGAAGAAGCTATGCTTCACGAATCAAAGTCTGTGTCATTACCAGATGTCAGTTTGGGTTTAATCCTTCTGTGAAAGTTCCGCGCACCATGAGTAAATTGACTGCGTCTCCAGGTGTAAACACGCTGCATCTTGTAGTTTCTGCGTCTCGAATTTCTTTTTCACTGCCTTTAATTCCGCTTCAAGTTGTGTTTTCTGTAATTCACATTCAGCGATGATATCTTTTAAGTTTGTCTGTATCACTAAATGACTTTTTAAAACTTTCCCATTATTACGATCGACAGACAGCTGATCAGTGATTTCTTGAATAATCACAGAAGGCAGTGTTGTTCGTACCCAAAGTCGGTCGTTTTTGAATTCTAAGTCCTCGTGGAATTCTTTTATTTCAAAGGTAATCACTCAATGTTACCGCATGCAAAAAAAGTTTTGTCTCTCTAAAAAAAAAAAAAAACTTTTAAACCACCAAAAATTGTGATTATTAAAGGACTTTTGAGAGCTAAAGTGGCAGTGTGCCGATTTTCTTTTGATCTTTTGCTACTGTGTATGGATGTTTCCCAGTACTGGATTGCAGCTGGAAGGGCATCCGTTGCGTAAGACATATGCTGGAATAGTTGGCAGTTCATTCCGCTGTGGCAACCCCTGATAAATAAAGGTACTGAGCCGAAAAAGAAAATGAATGGATAATAAAAACTCGCTTATTTAAATTTTTTTAATCAATTTTTTTCTAATATTAACTGTAAATTTTATTGTATTTCAGCCTTTTTGAGTTAACAATACATATGTTTATAATATTTGACAGAATGTATAGCCAACATTGATTTTAGCTTTTGAAAAAATACAAAAAATCATTCACATGTCATTTCCAGCACATCATTACCATCACAGATTGATTTTTTTCCTCAACCGTTTCATAATTCCTCTGCAGAACATCAGAGGGGGGGAAAACAGCTTTCTCTTCAAAACAATACATGCAAGCTCACACTCACCGTGAAGTTCATTTCCACCAGGAGATCATCCAATCCTGATGAATCAGCTCACAGGATCACACACACAGATGTTAGCATCATCAGGGGAGGTTGTCCAATGAAAGAAGATCTACATTTGTTTTGTTACTTACGCCACGCTCTCTGACACTTTACTTTGAGCCTGCGGTTCCTTAGCGGCTCCTGGCATCAAACCCATCTGTTGTCTGATACCAGCAGATTTAATATGAAAGTTTACTTCTTAACTGAGGCGAAATCGATTTTATTCAAGGGACTGGTTGTTCCGCATGCCGCACTGTGGAAATTAAATCAGCTATAAGAGCGATTTAAGCATTTCCTTCCCCCTGCCGTTCACTACTAAGGAAAATAATTAAAGTGGCGGCACTTGTGGGATATAGGTAAAACTGTGGCGCTGGAGTTTGAGCTGTGAGGAAGAAGTGTTTTACCTCAGGCAGAGATCATCACAGCGCAATGAAGCGTTACAGGGCCTTGGGGACTTCAACAGGCGTAAGATAAGAGATGAGGGAAAAGTGCAGTCTTCTGGCCGCTCAAAGGTTGAATGACAGATGGACTTTGTGTGTGTGTCAAAGGTCAAGAAATCCTGATGGCATCAAGTGGAGAGTGTGTGCAGTGCCCTAGGATAGGACGCGGAGGCTGGCTTCATCTGTCAGAGTGAAAGTAGTCTCCTGAGACTCTCTTTCTCTCACGTGCGCAGACCTCAGGCATCTCGACTGCCTGTGAAGATTACAGCTGCTCGCGCTTAATGTGACTTCTGACAAATTCCACTGATCAGAGAGTAGGACTAATCCCCAGATATGTCATTTCCTGCTAAATCAATGCGATCAGTGTTGTCTTTGTGGATTAGGCGGTTTAAAACCAATTAATAACGCGCATGATTATAAACAAGCAAGACTGGCATCTTTATTTTTAAGCATCTTTTTTGTTGCATATGGCTGTCATGCTTACACTGTAAAACCCAACAGTCAACTTCATCAAATGAAATGAGTGTAGTTGACTGAAAGATAATTCTACTCATTTGAAAAGAGTTTGAACTCAGAGTTGAAGGTAATGAGTTAATTAAATACATTATCACTTCAAATTAAATGGAGTAAGTTCACAGTACTCATATAGATTAGTTTTTTACTTAAATGGTTTGTAGCAATCGGTTTCCTCAAATGGTTTGAGTTGCCTTAACTCATTGGGTTTTACAGTACTCAGTTGGTTTGAGTTCTCTTAATTTATTGGGTTTTACTGTGCTCAAACTGCTTTGTTTACTCAAATAGATTAAGTTCACACTCACAGTACTCATTAGGATTAGTTTTTGAACTTAAATAGTTTGTTGCAGTCGGTTTGCTCAAATGGTTTGAGTTACCTTAACTTTTTGGGTTTTACAGTGTATGAATCTGAGGAAAAAGTATTTTTTTGAAATTACCATTACAAAAAAAACCTTTAAATCACACACAAGGATTAAAGAAATGACTAGCAATCTTGCTCTGGAGTAGCTGACATACACTGTTAAAGGAAAATTACAAGATTTTTATTAAATATGGACCCCTTTTCAACACTTTCTTAACCAGGTGGACCATGCAACATCTTTTGATGTTTGAGCTTTCAAACCGTTGTTGGTGTTTTATTGTATTGTTCAGATATCTTACATTTCAGCAACAATTAACAAATTTGTTTAACCAACACACGCTGGAAAGCTGTGAAATGCAAGGCATAAAAATATGTATTGAACATTGTTATTATTTATTTATTTTTTTAATTATGTATTGTTATTATTATGTAATTTATTTATTTATTTCCACCTTTTTAACCATTTGTTGGATTCTTGATGTTTCAGCATTTCATAATAAGTTTTTTTACTCATTAATTTATTAATTTTTTTTTTTCGGTTTAGTTCCTTTATTAATCTGGGGTCATCACAGCGGAATGAACCGCCAACTTATCCAGCATATGTTTTACGCAGCGGATGCCCTTATAGCTGCAACCCATCACTGGGAAACACCCATACACACTCAATCACACACGTGCAGTACGGCCAATTTAGCTTACCCAATTCACTTATATCGCATGTCTTTAGACTTGTGAGGGAAACCAGAGCATAACATGCAAACTCCACACAGAAATGCTAACTGACCCAGCCGAGGCTCGAACCAGCAACCTTCTTGCTGTGAGGCGACCGCACTACCTACTGCGCCACCGCGTCACCGTAGTTCTAACAAAACCCAATAAATATATTAAATCACACTAAATTTAAATGTACACTGTAAAAAAATATCCATAAATTATCAGTTTTATTTTGTGATTCGTGGTTTTATTAATTTTTTTCTCTGTTTATTTATATAAAATTTTGTATAATTTTTTCCAACAACTTTTAACCTTGAAAAGTTTGAAAAAGTGACTTTTATTAACATTTTTAATAGTTTAAAGTAATATATTGTCTGGGTTGGTGTTGTATATTATGGTACAAAAACCTTGTAATAAACTGCCAGTACATTTTCTGTTATTTTATAGACTTATTTCTCTATATATTATTTATATTTTCATACTTTATTTTATTTAAAGCTACTAAAATTTCAATAAAAGTCACTTTGTTAAACTGAGTTGAATTTTCATCATTAATAGTCGTCAGAGCAGAGAGCAAGGTCCCATAATGCAATTCACAACTATAAAGAAATGGAAAATGCTTGTGAATCACAAAATACGGAAACTGTTAATTAACAGATATTTATTTACAATGCATGTCTATAGTTAGATAATATAATTATGGCTATATTCAGATAATATCATATTTTTACAATTCTATAATTGCAGGTACATTTTGCATCGTGCAATAAAAATTGCTCTGATTTAAATGTATGTGCATGTTAAATATCTCTGTAAAATGACCTGCAGGAATATGTTTCAATATATATTTCAATAATTATAATTGTTATATTTGTTACAACTAGGAGACAACCATCTGAGGTATCATCTGAGACAGATCTGAAAAAGTCTCCCATGTGATCACAAGTCTTTCTGGACTGCAGGTAAGTTCATTTTTCATACTGAAACATTCAAACATAATTTCCACCATTAAAAATGATTATTTCAAATTAATCACTTTTTAAAAAAAAAAAACAATTCTATTGCATGGACTCATTAAACATTATTTTAATAGTCACAATAAATATTAAAATGCAATTTTATTATTTATTTATTTTCAATGTTTATGTGCTATACTTTAATTATTAAAGTTCTATAGACAATTGGAAAAAAAATATTGCTTAAGGGGGCTAATAATATTGACCTAAAAATGTTTTTTTTTTTTTTAACTGATTTTATTCTAGGTAAAATAGAACAAATAAGACTTTCTCCAGAAAATTTTTTTATAGGAAATACTGTGAAAAATTCCTTGCTCTGTTAAATATCATTTGGGAAATATTAAAAAAAAATTCACAGGAGGGCTAATAATTTGTGTAGATGTAAAATGCAATTTTATTATTTATTTATTTTTTAATGTTTATGTGCTATACTTTAATTATATATATATATATATATATATATATATATATATATATATATATATATATATATATATATATATATATATATATATATAAATTAAAGTATAGCACATAAACATTAAAAAATAAATAAATAATAAAACTGCATTTTAATATTTATTGTGACTATTAAAAACTCTTTGAAAGTTCATTACAAATGACCGTCTAATCAAATAATACATGCGGTAAACTCTCTGCCTTGACTCACTTAGATAAATGACAGTGTATGTAGGGAAGCTAATAAGATAAACACCAAAATAGTTCAAGGCTGACAGCAAATGAGAGCCATCCATCAAGCGAAGGCTGCTTGGATGACCCGCTGTGGCATCAGACTGCCTGTACCCATCCCATCTGTACAGGCCTGTGCTGTACACATCCAAAACAACATCCACAAACACTGCCCTGATGCTTTAGACAAGCTACCACAAGCGTATTTTTATAAGCATAGAATTCATAGAGACAGTTCACACAAAAATTTTATCAGACTATATTTACTTACTTTAAAAAGGTATTGAAATTACCTTTAGGATTCCTGCATATACAGTACCCTGTTAAACCAGGTAGCTTTTTCTAGACAAGCAAAATGTATGGTCTTGTTTTAGGAAATAATACGTCAAATTTAAATGACTTTTTCCTTAAAACAAGCAAAACAATCTGCCAATGGGGTAAGCAAAAGAATCTTGTTTTTCCTTTGATAATTGCTTGTCTAGAAAATACTTCTTGTTTTAAGAATTTTGTAATATTTAGACTAGAAACAAGACAAAAAATCTAAGTAAAAAAAAAAGCTTTTTTTTCAGTGTACACTACCATTCCTATTTCTAGTATTTTTTTTTTTCCTTAAATAATATTATTATTATTTTGCATTTCTGTAATTATTTAAATTGTTCTCCTTTTAAAACTACTATGGATAAAAGTGTGACGATTAAATGTAAATATGGTTTCACAAGTAACTCCTGTATGACATTTTGATCAGTCAATAAAAAAAGTATTTGTGATGTTCCTGCAGCATCTTAAAAAATATCTAATAATCAAATATCTCCCCACGTTGTCGTGGGTTTCCTCCGGGTGCTCCGGTTTCCCCCACAAGTCCAAAGACAAGCGCTATAGGTGAACTGGGTAAGCTAAAATGTCCGTAGTGTATGTGTGTAAATGAGAGTGTATGGGTGTTTCCCAGTAATGGGTTGCAGCTGGAAGGGCATCCGCTGTGTAAAACATATGCTGGATAAGTTGGTGGTTCATTCCACTGTGGCGACCCCAGATTAATAAAGGGACTAAGCCAAAAAGAAATTGAATGAATGAATAATCAAATATCCCTTTTATGATGAATCCGTGTATCATTCGTTCAATCGTTTTTTCAAATTCAAACCACAAATTAAAAAGCAAAAAAACAACTCGTTTTTCCATTATTTGTTTCCTGAAAGGAAAGGAAAACATGAATAATGAGTCTTTATCCGATTTTCTGATCTTGCTTTCAGATCAAAAAAAGAAAAAACAAATAACGAGATTAGACGGATTTTGATTTTGATTTTTTAATTTACCCAAATTGCCATGACTGAAGAAAACGGCCGTTTTTCAGCTTTTCATTTGCTCACAAAAAAACGAAAAAACGAGATTTTGTCTTTATTTTCGTGTTTTGATTTTAGTGTAGGAAAACGGATAAACAACTTTAAAATTCATTATACACATGTAGGCGTGCTGAAACGCCCATTTTCCTCTGATTGGTCAGCCAAATCTGAGCTCGTGACGATGCCCTCAAAATAAAAGTTCTCTGCGATCAGCACCCATGCTTTGTTTGAATTATTATTATTTAATAATATAAGTTTACATATTCTATCATTTAAACCACACACAGTTAGCAGGCTTCAATGCCTATGCATAAATGAAATAACGTAAGTTAGCAGTATATCAGACATTTGTCATTAAAATAAGGTCATAGTTCACTGCCAAACGTCTTGCTGCTGTGCACTTGATGCTGAGCAAACATAACCATTTCCGAGCAGAACCTGGCTTGCATGATTGTTTCCGAGCAAGGCTTACATAATAATAATAACAATAATAATAATAATAATAATAATAAAAGGCTAACAATAATAATAATTATTACTTAGTGTTTTTTTATTGTTTTGTTTTTTAATAGTTGTTAGCAGGACCAGAATAAGAACACATTGGGTATTATAACACACACACACACACACACACACACACACACACACACACACACACACACACATGTTGTTGCTGACATTATCTATTTATTGTTTCATTTTCTATTATTTGATTGATTTGATTAGGCTATAGGCCTATATCTATGCACTTTATGCAATAGCAAATGCATAAAATAAAATGCAAAAAGCAATATTTCTATGTGCAATATGCAGTTGGACCCACTGTAACACTTTATTATAATGTCATTTTCTCACGAAGAGCAAACGTCAAGTTCACTAAGGCCTATTAGCGCAACAGCGAGCTCATCTTTTAGTCTGAACTATTAACCATTATTTAATATCAATTATATTGTGTTTAATTAGTTTATTTGAAAATTTGTTCATCAATTCAATGTTTTAGAGTGTCTCCAAAGTCTTGTGTGAGAGACTGCATGAGAAATAGACGTTGCAGCTCACCTTACTGTATAAGATAATTGCACTCGGCTCTATAGGCTACCTGAAATGTTGCTCGTTCTTTACACTATTAATTGCACAGCCACTGATCCTATTGTATCTTATTTAAGCCAGAGCATGTGAGGGGAGCTGAGCGGTGTGCTAAGCATTCGCTCCATGGCCGTGCACTCCACTCAGTCGCTATAACCGCCCTAAGCAAGCGCTCCGTTACCATCCGCTCACTCTCGCCGGTAAACCAATACCGCTCAGATCCCGCTCCGACGTAACATTTCTCTAGTAGGCTAACCCTAATTTATTTGTAGCTAAAATAGCTGTCTAAAATTAAAGCACGTCGATAAAATAAGTGTCTTTTTTAAAGCGGCATTCTTTCTTGTGCTTTTTTTTTCTTTCAGGACAGTTTTTTAATAATATTTTAATAGGCCTAAGTGATCAACTGTGTATTTTATAGCATATTTATGTAGGCAGCTGTGTGTTGTCTTATACTAGTTTAACTGTTAGTCTATTTTAATGGGGCTATGAACATAATTCGAATTACAAATTCGCTGCCATGACCACGTCTTATTAATGCGTATCCTTGTTTTAATTCATGTTGTAGTTTAATAATTAATTATGAAATCGAATAATTCGTTCCTCGATTAGTTGTAAATCTATGAAATTAACAAAAGAATTAACTTACAAATTAATTCATGGCATTTAAGCCAGAACAAAGAGCACATACGCCATTCAAATCGAATAGATTCTAAAATGAATTCTTAATTTAAGTCATAACATGTAGCTTAAAGAGAACTATTCTAAATTCGTGCCTGTAATTTTGTCTGCATGTCATCAGGGCTCCGCATAGCCTAACAGACACGCGGAGTGTGTGGGCTGGGAAGGCTATGGGAAAAAAATCATACAGCATATACAACCAACAAACCAACGATTTTTCCATTTAAAAAATATCAGTTCTTAATAATAGTTCTTATAAAAGATCCATTTTTAAAATAACCAAACAAATCCAATGATTTACTTAATTCTTGCATGATAACGCCACACCAAACTGAGGCGTTCATTTTATAAACTATTAAACATCTATGCAGATTAAAACAAAATTATTATTTAGTAGCCTATAGCAACATATTGCCTTGTTTCTCATCATGAACAGAGCGCGGCATTGAGCAAGTGACAGAGACAGAGAAAAAGAAAGCAAAGAAGTTAAAATCAGATGCCTATAATTTTTAAATAATGACTTCTATTAAAAATGTTGACAGTGGTTTGTGATGTTAAGAATTACAGCTGAGCAGTAATTAAATGCATATTCTCCGCGGAGCGATTGATTTAAGGTAGCCTGCTATTTTTATTTGTCTGAAGAAGAAAAAAAAAACATATTATTGGAAAAAAAAAAAGTCTAGGCCAGTTCTTAAAAAGGATTCAGTCAGTGTTTTCGTTTTAACCTAAATTTGTAATTTAAGTGTAAAATATCTAGGGCAGGCCTATTTTATTATTTTTATTTATTTTTATATGCTGTTGGAAAGGTGCGTGAAGATGTTCTGTTGTCAAAATATGTTCTGTGCTGTTGTTCGCATGTTAAAAAAATCAGTATTTTAAAATGCAATACTTAATGTGTCGGACACAAATCAAAATTGTATATATATAATAAATAAATTATAATTTAATATTAATCAGGGGTGCGTTTCCTAAACAACGACGTAACTCGCTGCTAAACTATCATAGAACGATTGATGCATCGTTTGGGAAAAGAACAAGTGTTTCCCTAAACCCGTAGTTTATCTGTCGCAGATCCATCGTTTTTTGAACCATGTTATAACATAAAACGCCCATAATGATGTTCTAAACGTGGTGGAGTAACAACTTCTTTAGAGAAGAACCCCATCATTTCCTTGTGCAAATTATATTGTTGTACACACACACGCATTTTAAAAACAATCTAATATTAGTTTTGGTAAAAACTTTTCCATATTAATTGAAATACACGTAAACGGCACATATAGGGCCTGTGTTTCCTTTACAAATATTATTGAGATTGAATTGCATTTTATTTTATGCATTTACTGGTGCATGAACAAATGAAAAAAGGGAAGTGCCTAATCAAATCAATCAAATAATAGAAAATGAAACAATAAATAGATAATGTCAGCAACAACGTGTGTGTGTGTGTGTGTGTGTGTGTGTGTGTGTGTGTGTGTGTGTGTGTGTGTGTGTGTGTGTGTGTGTGTGTGTGTGTGTGTGTGTGTGTGTGTGTGTGTGTGTGTGTGTGTGTGTGTGTGTGTGTTATAATACCCAATGTGTTCTTATTCTGGTCCTGCTAACAACTATTAAAAAACAAAACAATAAAAAAACACTAAGTAATAATTATTATTATTGTTAGCCTTTTATTATTATTATTATTATTATTATTGTTATTATTATTATGTAAGCCTTGCTCGGAAACAATCATGCAAGCCAGGTTCTGGTCGGAAATGGTTATCTTTGCTCAGCATCAAGTGCACAGCAGCAAGACGTTTGGCAGCGAACTATGACCTTATTTTAATGACAAATGTCTGATATACTGCTAACTTACGTTTTTATTTCATTTATGCATAGGCATTGAAGCCTGCTAACTGTGTGTGGTTTAAATGATAGAATATGTAAACTTATATTATTAAATAATAATAATTCAAACAAAGCATGGGTGCTGATCGCAGAGGACTTTTATTTTGAGGGCATCGTCACGAGCTCAGATTTGGCTGACCAATCAGAGGAAAATGGGCGTTTCAGCACGCCTACATGTGTATAATGAATTTTAAAGTTGTTTATCCGTTTTCCTACACTAAAATCAAAACACAAAAATAAAGACAAAATTTCGTTTTTTTGTGAGCAAATGAAAAGCTGAAAAACGGCCGTTTTCTTCAGTCATGGCAATTTGGGTAAATTAAAAAATCAAAATCAAAATCCGTCTAATCTCGTTATTTGTTTTTTCTTTTTTTGATCTGAAAGCAAGATCAGAAAATCGGATAAAGACTCATTATTCATGTTTTCCTTTCCTTTCAGGAAACAAATAATGGAAAAACGAGTTGTTTTTTTGCTTTTTAATTTGTGGTTTGAATTTGAAAAAACGATTGAACGAATGATACACGGATTATGATGATTCATGTGCTTAAAGGCCAAAGCAGGTCTCTGATATTCCAGAAATCACATCCTATAGCGCTGCTTTATCCATGACCCTTTGGTGCTTTAAAACATCATTCACAGCATTTTCATAATCAACTGTAAAAAATACACTGAAGAATCACAGCTCATTCATTCCCCTCCTGCTCGCCGCTGTTTGAATGATGTTTCTTCCTAGTCATTTTCATAAAGAATTTAATATTTGGACTTTGAAGAATGATCCGCCATACTGCTATAAATCTTCATTAAATCCTGCACCGTTTCCTTGCTCATACTCACATGTTTGTGTGACCAGAAGTCTTCGTTTTCCTGGGACACTAACCCATTTTTTTTGAGGATCCTTCTCCTATAGATTTGTGCTTTCTGTTGAAAATGTCCCCATTTTTGTTGGAGCAATTTATGTGTTAGATGTTGCACTTGCTTTATTTAAAAAATGAAATAAGGATTTATAGCGTGTAATAGTTTTGCTGTCATCCCTGATAGAAATCAGTTAAGATGACATGCTGCATTTTTATAAAATCTAAAAAGAAACACATTTTCACAGGCCTGTAGTCAAAGGGGGTTCGGGTGGTTCAAAAGACCCACCCCCCACTGACAAAGGTCCAGAATTTGTCCCAAACATGAGCACATTTGTCCTTTTTTGACTGCTATGCCATAATTAATTTATGATAACAACCCATCGAAGAAGGCTTTAAGACCGATAAAAATGTTTGAAGCATCAAAAGCGGCCCATATTAAAGTTTTATATTTTTTTTAATACCAATTAGACTATTGTTGTCATTCATGACTTTTCAAATTGACTTATTTAATTTATTAATATTTATTTAATTTAATTTATTATTCAAATGGCCAAATTCGAACTGTGGAAGGTTGAATGTGCTGGCCAGTTTGTTATTAGTCTAATAAATGACAATAGGCAAAAGTTTTTCATTTAAAACTTTAACAGACTCCTATTTTTTGGTACATCAAAAACTGTGGTTATGATGACCATCTGACAGGCTAATCCAGCAAAACAGGGTGCTTAAATGTCACTAAAATGCAGTATTTAATAGAAAATGTTTAATAAAAATGAATTATATATTAATTATAAAAATTTAAATAGAAAATGAAGCAAATAACTATAAAAAGGTCCACCTTTTGAGAAAAAAAGAACCACTCCTTTCACCAGGCTGGCTACGGGCCTGTTTCAATTGCTCTGATTATAAAATGTTTAATGTCTATTTAGTTTTTCTAAAGTGAATGTTATTATACATTTGTGTTAAGTTATCTGCAAAGCTCATAGTAAAGACCACACATTACAATAACTTTCATCAATCCCTCTCGAATGCCTAAGGTCTGCTTATTTGTCCAGAAAGCTCATTTCATTTCATTTCATTTTTATATATTGTTTCTCTATTATTTAATGGAATTTATTAGTAAATTATCTGTTATTTGATATTTTTATTTATTTAAATTCCTGATGAATAAAGGGACTAAGCTGAAGGAAAATGATTGACTAAATTAATTAATTATCCTGGTTATTTAATGGAATTTATTTATAGACTATCTGTTATTAGATTTTTTTTTTATTATTTATTTAAACTTCTTGATTTTATCAATTGATTTAATTTAATACTCTATTTCTTCACATTCCTTCAATTAAATAAAAATTTGAAAAAACTTTTTTAAAAATTAAGAAAAACATGCTGTAAAATATTCAGGGGCATTTTTGTGTTTAGTTTATTATAATTAAATTGTTAATTTCCCAAAATGAATTATAGGTAACAGACAGCTTCAATGAACTTCTGACATGAAGTTTGTATTATTACTATAAATTAAAAATATATAATTTTTGAAACAATAAAGAAATTATTTTTTAATTGTTCAAAAAGTGCTTTTAATTTCTTTTAATATATATATTTTTTTATATATATTTCATTTAAGCATTTATTTTATTAAAAGAAAACAAATATGACAGTTTTCATTCATTCATTCATTTTCTTTTCGGCTTAGTCCCTTTATTAATCAGGGGTCGCCATAGCGGAATGAACCGCCAACTTGTTCACCATATGTTTTACGCAGCGGATGCCCTTCCAGACGCAACCCAACACTGGGAAACACCTATACACTACGGCCAATTTTTAGCTTATTCAATTCACCTATAGCACATGTCTTTGGACTTGTGGGGGAAACTTGAGGAACCAGAGGCAACCCACACCAACATGGGGAGAACATGCAAACTCCACACAAAAATGCCAACTGACCCAGTCGGGGCTCGATTGAGCGACCTTCTTGCTGTGAGTTGATCGTGCTACACACTGAGCCACCGTGACGCCCTGACAGTTTTAATTTTAGACAAAAAAAGAAGAAACATTTCTAAATGTGAAGAGTTTTATTTGCAAGGACAGAAAGCTCTGTTTTTATTTATTTTCATAAATCATATTTTTTATCGTTTGTTGAAGAGTTAATTTGCAAAAAGAAAAGAAACATTAAAACATTTAAATGTTCTCTGTGCTTTACTGAGCTCTCTTCGATGAAGCTTTGCAAAGTTTTCCCCAAACTTCACCCTGACAACTTTCTACCTCTACGACGCTCATTTAAAGTTCCATTTCAAAGCGTTTATTTTGCAACACGGGCCGTCATGAAAACCCATTTTCAACTGTAACTGCGCATTTCTCCCTGCCGAACACAGCTGTCATAATCATAATAAACCCCTCATGGTATTATTCCTCTATTACCTGTTATAATCCAGTTCCAGAGGAATCCTGGAAATGACTGGAACTGGGCGAATTGGAAAAGCTCTGCAATGGGAAGATAAGCCTGTTTGCTTTGCTTTCTACCATTCAGGCAGTTTTTTTTTTTTCAAACCGCTGCTTCTTCATTTGTGTCCGTGCGCACTTGTTTACGTTTTATCACTGATTAGTGCTTGTGAGCTTGCCCTGAATGATCTCGGTAATGATGACTTTCCCTCCAGACTGATTCAATAAAGGGAAGCAGCTTCAGGTCTCTGAGCTAAATATAGCGCTTTCATGTAAAAATGGGGTTAATTGCTTGGCTTGTTGTTTAATGCTTGCATTTAATGCTCCAGTTTTCGCTCTTTGTTTGGTGATATGAAACTTCTGGCGTAAATGATGTCTAAATGTTCCCTTAAATTTACATTGGTAATGTTTAAAAGGATTTTAAAAGGTCTTCATGTCAAATCAGCATATTTTTTTCATTTCTTGCAAGTTAAGCAAATAAATGCTTTTCTCGGTTGTTGTCAGAATAAAAAGGTAAAAGAAAATGAGCTAAACTAAAACTCATTTTTGCTACTTAAAATTAAATGAACATGCAAAAAAGAACATTTATAAAAATTCAGAGAAAACCAATTGCAAAAAAAAATCTGACATACAGTTGAAGTCAGAATTATTAGCCCCCTTTTGAATATTTTTTTCTTTTTTAAATATTTCCCAAATGATGTTTAACAGAGCAAGGAAATTTTCACAGTATGTCTGATAATGTTTTTTATTCTGAAGAAAGTCTTATTTCTTTTATTTCAGCTAGAATAGAAGCAGTTTTCCATTTTTTAAAAGCCATTTTAAGGACAAAATTATTAGCCCCTTTAAGCTATTTTTTTTCTCGATAGACTACAGAACAAACAATCATTATACAATAACTTGCCTAATTACCCTAACCTGCCTAGTTAACCTAATTAACCTAGTTAAGCCTTTAAATGTCACTTTAAGTTGTATAGAAGTGTCTTGAAAAATATCTAGTAAAATATTATTTACTGTCATCATGACAAAGATAAAATAAATCAGTTATTAGAGATGAGTTATTAAAACTGTTATGTTTAGAAATGTGTTGAGAAAATCTTCTCTCAAACAGAAATTGGGAGAAAAAAAAAATAAACATGGGGGGCTAATAATTCTGACTTCAACTGTATAAAACAATAATCAGTCTAATTTATTTAAAAATTGAACGGTTTAGTGAACCTTTAGACAACAAAAAGAACTTGATTGTAGGAGAATATGAAGCTTATAAAATGCATTTAATTCTGAGCCCAAACTATTTTTCGAGAATAATTCGATAATTTCAGTTTGTCATTTAAATTAATGAGATATTTGTTGCAGTATAAAATCTCTTTTATATGCATAGAAATTTTACATCCTCTGCTCTGTTTTTTACTTGCTAAAATGTATACTGGAAAATGCGATTAATTATTAAATATAGTTCTGTTTTCCATTTCTGAGTGTGCCTCACACAGGTGAGTGGGCTTCATAAACCATCTGCTCACTCTTTCATCACTCTGACACTTTAATGGACATTTGCACCAGCTTTGCACATTTGCACCAGGCACGTTCTTACAATCACACCATGTCAAAAAAAAAGAAAAACGATGTGCACCTATACTGTGCTTCAAACAGGTGAGTGGGCTTGACAAACCACCTGTAGAAATACTCTTCTCTCTCAAAAAAAAAACACTCCCCCCTCCTAATTCAAGCACTTAATTCTCTGAGCACAAACAGTTCTCTTGTATAATTAGCATTGCTTGTGTGCATTGCCTCTTCTTGTTAAATTGATGAATGCCTCCTCAATTGGACAATCCTCATCACTTTGGACAAAAGTGTCTGCTAAATGACTAAATGTAAATGTAGTTACTTTTCTTAAAGAATTGAGTAAACCCATTGCCTTCAAAGTGAGAGGGGTCTGGCTGCAGACTCTGTGCAGATGCAATCTGAGCTGCATGCAATGCTTTTAAATGGGTTCACCTAACCCCACCCCTAACCCTACCCATCACAGTGACGTCACTAGCTCCATTGAGTGCATTTTGTCTGACATTGCATCTGAGAGATGCAATCTCAGCTTGCATCATAAAGACTGCATCCAGATACTACTGTTAAAAGTACCTAAGTTGACTTTACTTAAAAAAGTGATTAAACATGTTTAACTTACCTTAAGTTGACTTAAAGAGCTCCTATTATAAGTTTTTGAAAATGACCTTCCATGCAGTGTGTGACACAGCTCTAAGTGAATAGAAACGTCCAGCTGAGGTTTAAATCTGAAAGTGCACCTTGTTTAAAACTATTGGTTTTTTTTTTTAAAGGCGACTCAGAGTTGTTTAAATGATTCATCATTTATCCGAATCTTTTGCCTGTTCATATCGATGTTGACACAAAATAATACCATAAATGAGGTGCCAGACCTCGTAAATCATGAATGCGCCTTTCCCTAGCGGTGTGCATGTGTGTAGGATTGATCATGACGATCATGACTGAAGATGGGTGAATATTAATGAGTGAGCATTGTGATGATTAATACAATAACCTACCCAGCAATGGGGTATATCAATGTTGATTAGCTATGGTGGGCGTGGGACTGCCCTAATCCTTCATGACATAGATTCAACAAGGTACTGGAAATATTTCTCAGAGATTTTGGTCCATATTGACATGATAGCATCACGCAGTTGCTGCATATTTGTCAAGAATATCGAGACTGATCAGACCAGGGAACGTTTTTCCAATCTTCTTGTCCAATTTTGGTGAGCCTGTGTGAATTGTAGCCTCAGTTTCCTGTTCTTAGCTGACAGGAGTGGAACCCGGTGTGGTCTTCTACTGCTGTAGCCCATTGGCCTCAAGGTTCGACATGTTGTGCGTTCAGAGATGCTCTTCTGCATACCTCGGTTGTAACGAGTGGTTATTTGAGTTACTGTTGCCTGTCTACCAGACCAGTCTGACCATTCTCCTCTGACTTCTGGCATCAACAAGGCATTTGCGCCCGCAGAACTGCCGCTCACTGGATATTTTCTCTTTTTCTGACCATTCTCTGTAAACCCTAGAGATGGTTGTGCATGAAAATCCCAGTAGATCAGCAGTTTGTGAAATACTCAGACCAGCCCGTCTGGCACCAACAACCATGCCACATTCAAAGTCACTTAAATCCCCTTTCTTCCCCATCCTGATGCTCTGTTTGAACTGCAGCAGATCATCTTTACCATGTCTACATGCATAAATGCTTTGAGTTGCTGCCATGTGATTGGCTGGTTAAAAATTTGTGTTAACGAGCAATTGGACAGATGTACCTAATAAAGTGGCCGGCCAGTGTATCAGACTTCTTTTGGAGCCCCTTAAAACCAAAATATGACCTTTTATAATGCATAATATAAGCTCTTGAATCATTATATACTTATGCACATAGTACATTTACCTAATCATTTTAGGGCAACCGTTACTTTTTTAAATTAAACTGCATTAAAAGCAATGGGTTTACTCACTTTTTAAAGTAAAGTCAACTAATTGATTTTTATATAATCCAAACTGTCAATCAGACAATACAAGACATGTATACCATGTACAGATTTTGATCATATTAAAACTTAGCAATATCACATGACACAGTAGGATTTATAGGGTTGATAAATCCGCTGTATACGTATATGACTGACCGATTATGAGCAATTATTGATGACCAGAGTCTATTCATAATGCGTTCATTGTGCTCAAAGCTTCATCTGCTTAAAGAAACACAGTAACAGATCAATAGTGCTGATTCCAAGGTGGAAGCGGAGGATGATTATTCAGTCATGACATTTGAGCAAAACATAGTTTAACCAGAATATGTTGGCATTTTATAATCTGTACAAGTAACACAATTAGTCCCTTGCAGTGTCAGATGGCATATAGAGATATGTGTGAGACAAATACTGACCTTTTACCGCAGAGAATGGAGAGTTTCCTTCATATCTAATGGTTTTGTGTTTTAATGGAGCGTCTAATTAACTCTGAGAGTCCATATAAAGAGCTGAAGAATCCAGCTCTGTGTGGAAGGTTTATAGAGCGACATTATGCATTGTTATGATAAAATGAGCACGTATGTTGAGATCTGTTGTGCTGACCTTATCAAAAGATGAAATAATAATAAAAGTGAAGGCAGCATGCCTCGAATGTTCTTCAGCTATGTTAAATAATGATCTGCTGGATTTTTTTGTCAAAAGAACATGTAATAATATAATTATGTATAAAAATATTAATAAATTAAAAACGATAATGTGCTGATTTTGCAGCCTTAGCCTTTTTCTGCTTAATACCTTTGGGAAAGTGTTGAGCGATTTTATTTTATTTTATTTTATTATTTATTGATTTTTTTTTTATTATTTTATTTAATTTAATTTAATTCAATTTAATTTAATTTAATTTAATTTAATTTAATTTAATTCAATTTTATTTATTTTTATTTTTTTTTTTAGTTAGTTAGTTAGTTAGTTAGTTAGTTAGTTAGTTAGTTAGTTAGTTAGTTAGTTAGTTAGTTAGTTAGTTAGTATAGCATGTCTTTATTAAGTTTTTTTAAGGTTTTACAATAAATCAAACCCTAATACGCAAAAATTACCCCCGACAGGTTTGGGGAAAAAAAATTATTTAATAATAATCATTAAAAATAAATAAATAAATAAATAAATAAATAAATAAATAAATAAATAAATAAAAGAAATAAAAAAGGAAAGAAATCTAATCAAACACCAATTTACATTTCACAACTTCAGACTTCCAAAGCTTCTTCAATATCTCCATTTTCCACAACGTTCAAAAACACCTCCCAGATATCTCAAAATTCAGAGGATTTTTTTCCTTATTACATATGTGAGCTTTTCATAAGCCAAACATGTTATTAGGTTTCTCAACCAAAGTCCAATGGAGGGGCGATTAACATGTTTCCAACACAACAGAAAACACCACATTCCCACACACAATAGAACAATGTACCAGTATCTTATTGCATTTAAAACAAAGATCTGGGATATTAGGGTTGAATTTATTTAATCTTACAGGAGTAATACAAGTTCTCAGTACCCAGTGCTAGTCTTTTTTTTTTACAGAATTTTCTTTATGATTTTTTTTAATATATTGTATAAATGTGTAATTCAGAATCAGAAAGAGCTTTACTGCCAGGTATGTTCACACATACGAGGAATTTGTTTTCATGACAGAGCTTCTACAGTGCAACAGAATTACAGAGACAGGACTAAAAAACAGATAATAAATATATTTTAAAAAGTAGTGAATGCAAATATACAAATTGACAAGTGTATGTACAGATATATTACTATATACAACATTATATGTGCAGCTGCATGTGCAAATTGGCATTTAAAGTGTGTGTTTGGCATGTAAAGTTCGTCCTTTGATGGAACAATCTTGTTATGTAAGAGTTTCTAATTGTTATGTTATGTTATGTGTATTCATTTTTTATTGTTAAAATGTAGTAAGCTTAAAATGTATTTTATGTGAACTCATTTCCAGATGTGATCTTTCATCGCTTCACCAAAACCTTCTACGATTAACAAAATTGCTATACACTATCTGACAAAAGGCTTGTCGCCTATCCAAGTTTTAGGAACAACAAATAATAACTTGACTTCTAGTTGATCATTTGGTATCAGAAGTGGCTTATATAAAAGGCCTCTAGATTACGCTTATTTTACCTAAATAAAACATTTTCATGCCTTGATTTTTAAGGATTTAATTTAATTAGGACAGTAAGGTCTGAATTTGTTTAGACAAAAGTCTTGTCACTTCACAGAAATAATGTACAGTGTAGAATATAAAGTCATGGTGCAGTGGAAAAACAATTAATATTGTGTATGACTCCCATGAGCTTGCAGGACTGCATCCACACATCTCTGCAATGACGCGTATAACTTATTAATAAAGTCATCTGGAATGGCAAAGAAAGCGTTCTTGCAGCACTCCCAGAGTTTAAGATTCTTTGGATTCATCTTTAATGCCTCCTCCATCTTACCCCAGACATGCTCAATAATGTTCATATCTGGTGACTGGGCTGGCCAATCCAGGAGCACCTTGGCTTTCTTTGCTTTCAGGAACTTTGATGCGGAGGCTGAAGTATGATACCCTGCCGAAGAATTTGCCCTCTCCTGTGGTTTGTAATGTAATGGGCAGCACAAATGTCTTGATACGTCAGGCTGTTGATGTTGCCATCCACTCTGCAGATCTCTCGCACGCCCCCATACTGAATGTTACCCCAAACCATGATTTGTCCTTGACTGATTGCTGTGAGAATCTTGGGTCTATGTGGGTTCCAATAGGTCTTCTGCAGTATTTGTGATGAATGGGATGCAGTTCAGCGGATGATTCATTGGAAAAATCTACCTTCTGCCACTTTTTCAAATGATCAAGTAGAAGTCAAGTTATTATTTGTTGCTCTTACAACTGGGATCGACGACAAGACTTTTGTCGGGTAGCGTATGTGTGTGTGTGTTTATTTATGTTTTTTTTTTTTTTTTGTGCTTAATATTTTGTGGAAAATGTTAAGCATTTTCATTTTTGTAACATTTTTATTTTTATTTATTTCCAAAATTATTAATTAATTAAATTTGGATTTGTTATGTGGTGAGCTCTCAAGGATGTATTCATGCATTTTTAATTTTTATTGTTTAAAGTTAGTAAGTTTAAAATAAATTTTATTTAAAAAGGTGACTTAAAACTTATTATTGGTTATCTAGTTTTGCCATTAATAAGTGCTTTAATATGTGTACCTTGTATTTCTCACGCAGTGGAGATCAAATTTTGCCACAAGTATAGCAATACCAGCAAATTTTGATCTTGTGTGGACAATTTTTTGATTCCCATTAGGAAAGCAGCTTATAAATCACACAGAATTAAATGTACGTGTGTGCGTATGTGTGAGATATATTTAAATGAACATTGTTTTATCTTTACTAATTAATTTCCTGTCTTCCTCACTCATCTTATTTTTAATCATCAGGAAACAAACTTGCAAATTGCATCCAGTTTGCTATTATATAAGTAAAAAGAGGCACACATTAAATTAATGTTAAAGACTTTTTGAACTTTTGTAGACTTCAGGAACAAACTTCATTTATTATGTGCTACTGTTTGCTGCGTATTAAAGTATCATTTCCCTTCATGAGACCTCATTGTATTGTCATGAATATTCATTTTGTTTCACCTATATATTTTTGTGTGCTGGTAGCCTTTAACTTGCACTTTACAAATCATCAAGGACCACAGTATCAGCTAAAAATTGCCTACTGAAGTCTGCAACCATTGATGTCAACAGCATCTCAAATGGCCTGAGGGAAAGTAAATTAACTGTTCATTTTTGTGTGAATTACGCCTTTAATGGGAAAGTTCACCCAAAATTAATTATTCATTGATTATTCTGTTATGATTTATTCATCCTTTACTTGTTCCAAATATGTTTGAGTTTATATATTCAGTTGAACACACACACACACACAAGATATTTTGAGGAAAGGCCATTTCAATGTGGTCATGTCATTGGCCCATAAACATTTCCTGCTTGTTATCAAACTGTATCATAACTGTAATAAGAGGCAATTCAATCATAGCTTAATGTTAAAACAGCTATCATAACATAATTTATCAATATGTGGTTCTTTTTGGATTCTCGGAATCTATAGAAATTAAAAATGTAAAACAGGAAATACGTTGGGACCATTGTTTTTGTTTACATCCTTCAAAATAGTCTATAGGCCTACTACAGAAGTCAATGGTTACAGGTTTCCAGCTTACTTTAACGTCATTTGTGTTCAACAGAAGAAAGAAACACAAAGTTTTCAAACCACTTAAGGGAGAGTAAGTAGTACATTTAGATTTTTGAGTGAATTACTCCTTTAAAGTCTAAAAACGGCCTCTGATGCCTTAAAAAATAATATCTTTTTAACCACAGGGTGGCGCCCCATGATCGGATGACAGGCGTTCTCTTTGCTTTTGCTAGCAGTTCTGCATTAACTGAGTGGACTAAACATGTCTTACTAAGTTACTAATCAGTCACTTGCTCATTTACTTTTTTTAAAACAACCACATACCTTTCACTGTATTCAAAAAGTTGTCAGCTAGCATGACAGCTATGTGCTATTAGCTATCCACTAATGTGTCTTTAACTATCAATGTGTAGCAGTGAATGAAAAAACTAAATACAAAACTCTCACCCAGTCTTATCTTATCTAAATGTGTGTACGGTTGTTTAATACCAACAGCTGCTGCCTGTCCGGTCAGATTTTTTAGGGATGACAAGCAGAGAGGAAACCCGAACACAAGGACAACAGCTCAAGCTATCAGTACACACAAAAGACCCTCTCTTGATGAGCAGGTAGGACTAGACTAACCTAAATGCACTATAAAATAAGTGATGATGATGATGTCTATAATATTCTAACGGCTTTTGCATTGTATTTTTACAGATTGACTTACAGACTGCTCTTTCTATGAGTCCTGCGTGGATTGTTGTGGTTTGTGTGGCGGTGGCCAGACTGGGTTTCTCTCAGATGGATTTAGCTGAGCAGGACAGCAGGGAACCTTGCGCCCGCTGGATGAGAGGTGTTTCTGGCACACCAGGGTTTGGTGGCATCCCTGGACGGGATGGACGTGATGGACGTGAGGGGGAGAAGGGAGATAATGGAGAACCAGGTGATTCATTTACAGACATTTAGAGACTAGTAGCTTTAAGAAGTATTTGGACCCTTAAACCACATTTTTATTAAAGGGATAGTTCTTACTCTTTACTCACCCTCAATTGTGGTTCCGTACATTTATGAGTTACCTTTTTCTGTTGAACACAAAATAAGATATTTTAAAAAAATGTTACAAACCTATAATAATAATTCCTTAAATTTATATAGCGCTTTTCTGGACACTTAAAGCGCTTTACACATTTTTTTTGGGGGGAGGGGGTCTCCTCATCCACCACCAGTGTGCAGCATCCAACTGGAAGACTTGGTGACAGCCATATTGCGCCAGACCCCACACCAGCTGATTGGTGGAGAGGAGACAGAGTGATAAAGCCAATTATGATATAGGGATGGTTAGGAGGCCATGATGGACAGAGGACAGTGAGCAAATTTGGCCAGGAAGCCGGGGTTAAACCCCTACTTTTTTTTGAAGGACATTTTTAGCGACCACAGAGAGTCAGGAGATAGATGACGCTCACTGATGCCTCATTCAGACCAGCAGCTACTTTGTATTTGCCTGTCGCTCTGGGTGGCGACCTGCTTCATACACATGTGTTTGTAGGTATACAACCAGCCTCTGAGCAAGCTGAGAGGCTGTTGCTCAAGAAAGTCGCCCTTCATTTGCATAAAGTGGAAGGATTCTCAACTTTGTCATGTCGCTCGACACACCCACCTGGTCGCCAACGGTCACTTGCGTAGACAGAGCTCGCTCTCTATTGAAATGAATGAATGACAATGAATTTGTCGCTTGTAGTGTGAATGAGGCTTGAGCAGTATAGAGTCCCTATATCAATATACTGGGGCGTAAGGACCCACACAGAGGACAGGTTGAGCGCCCCCTGCTGGCCACACTAACTTCACTTCCAGCAGCAACCTAGCTTTCCCATGTGATCTCCTATCCAGGTACTGACCAGGCGCAGCCCTGCTTAGCTTCAGTGGGCGACCATGTGAGAGTTGCAGAGAGCTAGCTGCCGGCTGCTATATTCATGGTAGGAAAAAAACTAATACTATAGATGCAGATTGCAGATTTTTCAAAATAACTTAATGTGTGTTCAAAAGAAAAAAGAAACTTAAATAGGGCTGTGACAATTGAAGGGTACTGTATGTAAATGAAAACAGAACTTTCAGTTTGGGGTCAACTGTCCCTTTAAAATCGGTGTATTTTTGGGGAAATTGCTATGTATTTACCACACAGAGCAATTACTTAAAAGTCATATACAAACAAGTCAACAAATGTGTAGAAAACAATAGTGTGTCACAGTATCTCCTAAATTTACATTTATTTAGGAAACTAACATTGCAAATACAGAAAATTTACAGATGACCTTTATCATGAAATAAAAATGCACATGTAATATTTTTAGCAAAGACATGGAATGATATATCTAAATACCAATAATGGAGAAACTGGGATACTACCTACTTTCTCACGGTACATGACTGGACCAATCTAGCTTCCATATAAGGGCCAAACATGGACCATATCTGGCCCTAGTCTCAGCCAAGTTAATAACTCATAACTCAGCCTGAACTGGGCCAACTATGACCTATGTTTGGCCATTGTCTGGAAGCCATATTTGGTGTGTCACGACTGCAATGAAATTGATAAACCCATGAATAATTGTGCTTTAATAATGGTAATGGTTAATAATAATATAATTTGTAAATTAATAATTTGGTTAATAAAATATTTGTAATGTAGGGTAAATTCAGTTATTTTGCAACATACAGGAAGCAATAGATTAATAAATCTTAATTGTTTTCTGGATTAAAATAGAGGCATTAGAAGATGCAAACAGGAAGATGGAAATGACTTTGTACATCAAAATATTTCTTTACTCAATAAATTAATTTTAAAAGTGGATCAAGATAGGCCAAACTTTCGTGACCCACAAATTAATTTTTAACATCTGGGTCAATTACTACATTTGACATCTGGCCCATGTCTTGCGTACCGCGGTGCCACCTCTGTCAAACCTGGGCCATGTTTGGACCACATGCTGTATGCCAGAGCCGGATGAATGCCTGCTGTGCCAGCTTTATGCCAAATCTGGGCCAGAATTATTTGCTACCTGGGAAACTTTCTACAAAATGTCAAAATTATAGAATATACAGAGCACTTTAACATACAAAATTTAAATTATAATATAACTTTTGCAAATGTGATGTTTTAAAGTACATTTAGTGCTGCATGGTTATTTTTTCTACCAATTGTAAAATTTACTAGCAATTTCTTTGAGTGAAAATTGTTTCTGCACCTCATAAAGAATATGACCAGATAGGACAAAACAGAATATCAACAATCAATATTCCTGACCCTAGATGAGGAAAAAGTCATACATTTCGATAAATACATTGTCAACAAGTGTGTCTGACAGCTGAATAAAAGTGCTGAAATGAACTTTAATGTTAACTGTAAAGCTTTCTTAAATTAAGGTTTACATTATTGAATGAACTATCAGTGGCTCAGTGGTTAGCACTGCTGCCTCACAGCAAGAAGATCACTGGTTCGAGCCTCGGCTAAGTCAGTTGGCATTTCTGTGTGGAGTTTTCATGTTTTCCCTGTGTTCACGTGGGTTTCCTCCGGGTGCTCCGATTTCCCCCACAGTCCAAAGACATGTGGTACAGGTGAATTGGATAAACCGAATTGGCTGTAGTGTATGAGTGTGTAAATGCAAGAGCGTATGGATATTTTCCAGTACTGGGTTGCAGCTGGAAGGGCATCCGCTGTGTAAAACATATGCTGGATAAATCATTCCGCTGTGGCGACCCCTGATGAATAAAGGGACTAAGCCGAAAAAGAAAATAAATGTATATCAGTGATTCTTGTTAGTTAAAAAATTTGTACACATATCTGTGTCAAGGCCCCAAAGGACCAACCAGTGAGCCAGGTAAACCAGGAGACGAAGGACCAGCAGGCAAAAGAGGATTTCCTGGAAACCCAGGCCTGAAAGGAGAAAGTGGAGAGGCTTCCTTCCCCTACCACTCAGCTTTTAGCATGGGACTCACAGATAAAGTTAGCCCCGCCAGTGGATCTCCCATCCGCTTCACCAAAACCTTCTACAATGAACAACACCACTACGACGACATCTCCGGAAAGTTTCGCTGCACCATTCCTGGGATCTACTATTTCACATATCACCTAACCATCAATGGCAAGGAGACCAAGGTAGCAATGTTTCGAAATGGCCGGACTGTGGCCTTCACTCTTGACCAGTTCCACAGTGGAAATCTGGATCAGGCCTCAGGAGGGGTGATTTTAAATCTGTCTGCTGGAGATGAGGTTTGGCTTCAGTTGTATGATAACATATTTGATGAAGGGATTTATGCCGATTATAACAACGACTCCACCTTTTCTGGCTTTCTTCTGACACCTAAAGTTTTAAACAACCCATTTGACAACCGTAAACGCTGAAATGGCTTTATTTATCACTTAATCTCACTGAACTGATCATTTGCAGTGTTTTAAGATCTAGAGGCCAGATGTGTTCACAGGGAGTCTGACTACACATCAGGCCAATTGGCTTCCTCTCTGTAGGCTACTTTTAAGATATTTTAATCAATGTTCAAGGTCAGTTCATACCATCATACGTGCTGAGACATGACCTTAATAACTATATTTATGTGCAGCAGCAATAGGACGCCATAGATTTTATTAAGGCAAAATATCATCACAGCTTTTAGGAATTTATTTTCATTATTGTTTATTAAAAGTATCCTCAGGCTAATGAAGACATCTGTGTCACAACTTGGAATATTCTATCATTTGAAGAAACTATTCATTGTGGGGAGTTTTCACGTCTCTCTAAACTCCAGAGACAGTTAACAGGATTCCTGCAAATTAAGTGTCACGTTACTGACACAAAGTTTGAGTTGTTAAAGTTTGTGAAAGCACTATATGACATGTACTGATGGGGTGCTTGTTATTAAATATTTTTATGCTAATTTCCTGCAGAATATTTAATCACTGACTGTTTTAGTGAGTTGAAAAGTGAGATAATTAAGCTCATTGTATTGCAGTTTTTTTCTGAATGACAATGGACACATAATAAATCACCTGTCTCTAATAGGCTTATCAAAAAAACGTGAGTAAATTATAATTTATTTCATGTATTAAATTAAAAGTTAAAGCCTTTTGTTGAACTTGTTTGTCAGCAGTAACAATACATTAGCAAATAAAAGGCATGCAAGATCTTTAAAGCTTTTATTTGAAACATTCAAAGAAAAACATCTTACAAATATGCATACCAATCACAAAGCATTAAAAAGCATTGTTGCAAGTCCAGAAGATCATTAAATATTCATTTGAAGGCTGAATCTTTCCTAAATGGAGCAGGAGATCATGATTAGAGTACATTAGTTTTTTGCACATCATTTGTTTGGTTTATCCCCCCAAAAAGAGCTAAAAAGACTGCTTCTATGTTTGAATATAGAGCAAAAAATCTCCACGTCAATCTCTTAGAGAAGCTGCAACACACAATCAGGTTACATGGGCTAAAAACATCAGCAAGAAGTCATAAGATCCAAAAAAAAAGTATAATTCTATACAAGTGCTGTCAAACTGTCAAATTTCAGCAGCTCTCGAAAATAATGTGAGTGAACCAAGTGAAATCCTGCTAAATTGATGTGCGCACCTTTTCTACAAGTGTGCGTTTCAATATTTAAAATGTTCTGTCCTAGTTTACTGTTTCTGCTGTTTATTTCTTTCTGTAGTCTCCATTATAGGCAAGGTGGTCATCCTGGCCAGGATACCGACCACCATATCCTCTCATGACATCCTGAAAACTGGCCGCTCCTGGTTCCTGGGGGCCGTAGCCGGCATAGGGATCCTCTTGTCCACTCATGTAGGCGTCATATTGCTGCTGGTCATAGCCAAGGGTTTCAGGGTAGGACTCCTCACGATGCTGGGGGATCTCCTCATGGTGGGATGGCTCCTGAGCTGGACGGGCCACATCATCTTGAGGTGAAATACTGACAGGTTCGACGGGCTCAGGTTCATAGCGGCGCAGGCGGCAGTTTCTGTCATACTCTGGGTCACAGTCGGGATCAGGCTCGATCACCCCAATCCTGGATCCATCTGCGTTCAGATGTGGCTCGTAAGCTTCGGCTGGGTAGGATGGCTGTCTGTGCACAGCAGGACGGCGCTCATTTTGGGAACTTAGTGGGATGCACTCTTTATCATACCCAACGAAACATTCATAGCCTTCTTTGGTTTTCCCACGTGGTCCTAAAGGGTGCTCTGGCTCCTCTGGCTGGTGGTACCTTGGAGGTTGCAGTTGTGCAGGCATGTGTCTCCGCAGGTCAGCCCCAGCGGATGCATCTCTGAACATGGCATAAGGATCACGCTGAGGGCTCTGAGGTGCCCGCATGGCGCCAGCTTCAGAGTTGAGCTTATCCTTCAGATTTTCGTGGGCCAAACTGCCAATTCTTGTGGCGGTCAGAGGGTTGCAGTTATCTTCATAGAGAGGATTGCAGGGTGGAGATTCAGGGTTCTGCGAGGATGCCAGAGCAGCTGCATAAGCACAGTATGGGTCAACTCGGGGGTCACAGTTGGGATAACGCAGATAGAGGCCAGAGGGGGCCTTCTGGACTAAATGTGGGACACATTGAGGATCGGTCTTAGGGTCACAGCCAAGATGGGCATAGGATGGGGCCAGAGCAGCAGCGGATCTGTATCCGTAAGCAGCACGGAGGTGGTACTGGAGACACTCAACATCCTCTGCATCACAGATGCGCAGCAGCTCAGCCCGCTGTTCAGCGGACAGGAAGGGTTGCACCAATGGAGAGTAGTAATATTGACCAGAACGTGGGTCCTTGACCACTGGGGTGTGAAGGTAGGCCGGGGCTTTTACTGGAGCAGGAGCAGGTGCAGGTGCAGGAGATTTGACAGGAGCTGGAGCCAGGTATGGGTAATATGAGTATCCCTTTGAATACAAGCAGTATGGGTCTCTGTAAGGGTCACAGGACTTGACCGGGGCAGGCACTGGTGCCTCAGCTTTGGGCTTGGGTCTGTTGGTGTATGAGGACACACAGTTTGGGTCATCAGACTCAGCACAGGACTTGTAGATGTCACCAAGGTGCTGCAGATACATCTTGTAGGAGCGACGTGATTCGGCCCGATTCTTGTTCTGCAGGTACGACAGATAGACACGATCCAGCTCTGCAACCTAAAGAGCAACTGGATTATAGTTTTGGATTATAACATTCTGACAAAACATGACTGTTAATATTCTGGACTCACTCCGTCTTTGTTCTCATTGTCAGTAAAGTATTTGTACCAATTCCAGAAGTCAGAGTGCTGCTTGTACCAACTGATGTTTCTCCTGTTGCGGATCAGTTTCTTTGGGGCTTCCTCAATGCCTGTCTTGTCATCATTTCCATCTGGCAGAAACATAAGGATGTCAATTCATTGTGCAAATATTCACATATAAATTATACAAGATATATATGGATTGGGACTAACTGACAGAACAGGGAAACAAGCCATACTTACTGTCTCCTTTTAAACGCTGGGTCACGGGGCCAGCCAACAGAAATGCTTTTATGGAAGAAGAGTAGAGAGACAACAAAAATTAGGGGGTGCAGGTCTCAACCAGATGTTGCGTTCGTCAAAAGCAAAGTAGAAAAATGCTTACAGACGGTAAAGACCCAATAAGCTGAGGGCAGCAGGATGCAGTTTTACAAGGTTTTTTTTTGGGGGGGGGAGGTGGAAATATACAGGGTATTGTAGGAAATTAATCTTCAAACAGCACACATCAGCACTTTGATGCCTGGCAGCAGGGGGCTGCAATAACCAAACTTGTCCATAAGCAAAACCTATAAAATCTACAAAGGACAGGAGCCTCTGTACCTACAGGTGAACCTAATTATCCAAGCGTCAGGAAAGTAAATGAACTGACACTTTTCCGTTTAATCTCTCTGAAAGTGACGTTCATCTTGGCTGGAATGGGGACGTTGTGTCATATTGACTTAGCGGAAGATCTCAGTGTCTTATATGAAGAAGGTAAAGGAAATGTTGCTCTTTCAGGGTATCAGCAAGTTTTTTTTTTATGAGCTTGTAAACTACTGCCACATCTGGAAACTTTGTGCACTTGAGTTTTGCTGACAACTGGGAATCATTTTTACTAGTTAAAGAGCAAAAACGAAGAGCTCGTTCTCAGAAACCTGACACCAGCTCATTTGGTGTAGGATATTTGGGGGAATTTCAGTCAAGCGATGCAAAGTCAGATCTGGCATTTTAGCATAGAACTACTGAAAAAAAGAAAACTTGAGGTCATATTTTAAAAATCTCACCTGGTAATAATAATGTTGCAAGCAGTAACACATGGAAGATGGAAGATCCTCTCAAATGAGCCATTATTCCTTTGGATAAAATTAATTACAGCATGTTTATTTTCTTTCATATCAGTACTTTCACATCATAAACTTCTATCAAGATTATTATAACAGTAAAGTTTCCTATTGTTTATTGGTAGTTTATTATATAAAATTTCAATAAATTTCAAAATTTTGAGTGAATGACTATATCAGGTTAGAATAAATTAAACTGAAAATAAGAATATTATAAGACAATTTAACAGAATTTAGTTTTTTGTTTATTTACCAGCAAAATTGTCCGTATATAAAGAAAAAAAAAAATCACACCAAGGACAAACTGAAGGTAAGTTCAACTAACATTTAACACAATAAAGTACATTTTTAAGCTCTTTACATTGTTTTTATTCCTGTTAATGTCACTTTAGCAGCTTTCAAAGACGAAAACAACACATTAAATATTTTCTTAAATATAGGTTCAAGGGTTTTATTTTATTTTTCAAACAGATCAAATCAGTGTTTAAGAACTGCAAGCATATTAGTAACTGTTGCTGTATACTGTTACATTTTGGCTTAAACAAACATAAGCGAACATACAATTGTGTATCTTACCTGTGTTAGGATGTGGTGGTGTGAACCTCTAAAGAGAGGCAGTCCGACTGGGCCTCGAAGTTCAGCTTTACAGCTGAGCAACTGACTGGAAGACAAAGGTGAGCCAAACCCCTTGTGCACTACAGTCTCAACACACCCAACTGCACCACTGTTGAGAACCTGGCCACAATTTAAACCCCAACCTTGATAATTAAAAACAAAAAAAGGTGCATCCCATAGGGCCGAGTGCATGCTGCTTCAGACTTTGCCATTGGCCTTCTCTGGCCCAGAGAGTCATCCAATCAGATGCTGTCGTTATAGACAGAAATACAACATAGAGCAACTGTTTTACATTTAGAAGCTAAAGAAAATGCTGAAGGAGAAAAATCAGGACAGAATAATAAATTGTTTTCTGGAGAATTAGTTAGAAAATAAACGATTGTAAGGAATTAACATGAAATTTAATAATCACCTGGAATGATTGAAATATTTGGTGTAGAAACTATGTTCAGTATGTACGTTTTACAAACAGTAACAAGTAAAAAACATTGAATGAAAATTAAATAAGTAAAATATACACTTTCTACTATTAATTTTTGATTTGTCGATTAATATGTATCTTTTTTATCTAGTCTGTCTATTTAACTGTCCATCCATCATCTATTTATCTTTCTGATATAAAGCTATTCATCTATTTAATTTTTTTGCAATTAAAAAAATAACAGCATTAAACAGATCTTCATTTACTGAAAATCGTGTCTCAAACTAAATGCATCAAAACATTGTGTGCACAAGACAAGGGAGTAAAATCCCTCATGGGGAGTTTGAACACATGCACATCTGCTGGGCAGCAGCTCAATCCATCATCTCACAGCTAACACTACAAGCGATCATTCACAATCAGCACCCTGTTTGTGATGAAGTGATACAGATTAAAAGCCGTTTGAATTCAATAATAATGAAGTATGATGTCAGCTCAGCTGTATCTGGAAGGAAAAATATTTTGATGTCAATGTCGGAGTGTAAAACATCTGTGCTTTATGTTAACGGCCAATCGCACATGTAATTATACACCCTTTACAGGTGTTCAGGAATGTGCGAAAGCCTACAATCAGCACTCAAAACAGATTTCAGCCTAGGGAAAAAAGCGTTTATAATAATTCCAACTTTTGACTAGGAATGTCTGGGGTTTCAGAAAAGAAATGTGGAAACATCTGGAAACAGGAAGACTTGGTTTTGTGCAAATGTTTATTAACACACTTGACAGACAATCGAGCATCACTGAAATTTACAACAATGAACATTTTATACAAAAGAGAAAGTCATCCAGTTTGTCGTCTTCGTCACTGAATATCATCGTCATCGAATAAATCCTCGAAATCTATAGAAAAAAAAATAAGTGTAAAAGTCATCAGCAAAGATAAATGCTCCTCTATGATGTGCTGTTCACTGTCAAATCAGAATAAGAGCTGTTATTGGGGTCTCCGGGTTATTTTCCGTAAACCTTTCAGAAGGGCCCCCCATGATATAAAAGAGCCCTGAATGACACGTGTTCAGCTACTTCAAGCGCTGCCGATGCATAAAGGCTCTAAAAAGAGAAGACCTGCTGCGCTGGAGCCAATGAAGGCCCATAAAAACGCTTTACATGAGCTCAGCTTTAAACCTCCTTTACTCTTAACTGCCTGTTTTTTTAGCTCATCCTGTGCCAAGCTCAAACTACCTTTACTATCACGACAGAGGAGGCGGAAAAGCGTAAAGAAAATTGTAGCGTGTGCATGCTAGAGCACTTATAGCGATATTCTGTTGCCAAGCAAACAACTGAAAACAGTAACTTTAACCATTGAAGGAATTTTTGGGGGTAAAAGGTGTTTTGCATGAAATAATACAAAATACATGGAAAAATAGCAGGGAAAACTAAACATGTACTAAATATACAGTATATATTTATATAGTGAACTAATTGTGGGTCTGTCTTTAAACTAAACAAATTAGTTTAAACTAGAGTTGTCTTAAAGGGATAGTTCACCAAATAAATGTAATCATTTACTAATCTTTTTACTTGTTCCTTCCCAGTTTGAGTTGAGCACAAAATATATATATATATATATATTGAAGAATGTTGGAAACCTGTAACCATTGACATGGCACTGAGAAGGAAAAACAAATCCTATGGAGGTCAATGGCTACAGGTTTCCAACATTATTTAATATATCTTCTTTTGTGTTTAACAGAAATAAAAACTCAAACTGGTTTTAAAAAGTGGAGGGTGAGTAAATAATTAGAAATCTTTCATTTCTGGGTGAACTATTCCTTTAATGAATTTATAGGATAATGTAGTGTGAATGTTAAGATAAATGCTCTTCTTTTACTAGCTGTGGACACTGAAGGACTTTCCTAAGATTAATGTAGTGTTACATGACGTTTACAAGCTGTTCTACTGAGGCTAAAACACTGACTCTGTTACATGTCATTCATGTTGTTTAATTTATGCTGAAACTACTAATAAAAGGAGAGAATGAGTGTTCTAGGGTTGTCACGATACCATTAATTCATGTTACGATGCTATACCAGCTGAAGTATCGGGATACCAACTAGAATTGCAATACTGTAATTCATAACTCAAATCTATGAAATAAAGAAAATTGTCAGAAATACTATATTTTATATGTTATAATAGGAAAAAAGTATTATTTGTACGTCACTTCACCTAAAATATATTCGCTCCTTTTGTTTATTTTGTAAATAAATGACCAGCAAAAAACACATTAAATTAGAGATACAAATTATACCAAACAAAATTAGCTACAAAAAGAGCATTATTCCAAGAAAATTAGGTTGATATTTTAGCTTTTTCCTCTATTGTTTTTTTTTTCAGTCTTATCAGGTAAGAATCCAAAGTAATTTAAAATTTCACTTTGTGAGTCGTTCTTTTAAAATAATTGTTGTGGTTGTTGTAGCTACTAAACCATATTGACAGGAACAGAAATAAATTGATTCAGATTCGAACTGAAGCGTCAAAACATAAAATAGGCGACCCTAAAAGACGTGAATTCTACATAGTTTTTTAACCTTAAAGGGCTCCACAGACTATTAAAATAAAACTGTTTGTAGCACAAACGTGTGAGGATTTTAGTGACTTTTCCACATGCAACATTATGTATTCTAGATAGACTGTTAATGACGATACTTACCGTTTACAAACTACAGTGGCACCGCCAGTATTTTGGAGCCATAGTATCACGATACTACTATAGTACTGGTAAACCGTGCAACCCTAGTGTGTTCATATGCTCAACTCCCTTTCAGCTGAGGCAACAATACAGCAATCCGTCAGCCAAAAGAGCATTTACAGTTTCATTTTCCTTATAAAATTGACAATTTCATGGACAACACTTTGTTGTTTACTGAAAGCAGGAAAACATAAAGCTTTTTGCAATTACAATATATGAGCAATTCCATGCAAATGTCAACCAAAAAAATTATGTTTTTCAGGGTTTCTGGAGATATCATGTCAAATTTAAGACTTTTTAAAACCTTTTTAAGACCATTAAGTATTAAATTTAAGACCAATATCACAATATCAAAAACACGCGAGAGAAAATGCAAAACCACAAAATTAGTGGTGAAATAAATTTATTTAAATTAAACTGTACTAAAGACAGGTTAGATGAACCACTGAACTACAAAAAAAAAAAAACATCTTATGGCTGATTTATACTTTCACTGGGGCCGCATGGCGCACCTCCACTGACTGTGCATGCACCTCACGAAACGGACAAGGCTTTTATACTTGATGCATTCGCCGTTGTGATATTCTTTAAAATGACAGGGGCCGGTCAAAGAAACCCACCGTAAAGTCAGATGGATAAACAGAGATGTAGTACGTTTCCAGAACTACGTCATATCATTAATATCGTTCAAGATTTTAAAACTATGTTTTTTTTTTTTTTATTTATTATAATGATTATAAAGGTTTTTATAACCATTCAAGATTTTTTTAAAATCAAACTTTGATGTATCACTTGCTTTTGTTCATATCTCGGACAGTTCTACCTATTAAAGTTAAATATCAATGACAAGAGAAAATGGGTTGCTCTACAATTATATTTTTTAATATGGTAAGGATAAAAGCAAAAAAAAAAAAAAACTTACAAAAAATACTGACATTTTTTTATTTTGCCCACTCAACAATTCACACATTATTGTCTGGCTAGTTTCTGTCCTATAAAGGCTAAAAATTCAATAATGGTCCAACATTCCTGACCATTATCACCAATAAAGCCCAGAATTTGGGCATCAGTATATTAAAAACTGATAGGCTCATATATTCTTTTCCAGTTATCAAAGACATAATTTGACACTTAATTTTAGTTTGTAGCTATTAACCACACGGGTCTCCACTTTTGCCATGGCATCTTTTTTTTTTGTTTTGTTTTAACAAACTTATCCCTCAGGTTTTTCCAAACTTTTACAAAAACTTTTCTCCTTTCCCATAGCTGTTGCAATTTCTAGCCAAGAATTATTGGTCTTCTGGTTATCTCTATGATGATACAAGATCATAAAGATGTCTGTACAGTCATACCCGTTTCAGACAAAATCTCTTCAAAGTGTTTCATATTCAACTCAAATCAAACGCGGCGCTGCACGAACTTTCACCCGAAACCATGTTGCGCGTACCGAAAGCGAACCTCCGCAAACACAGCGATGACGTCACATTCGCCGCACGCACTGGGCCCAATAACAGAAAGCTGATTGGCTATTGCATGCTGGTCTCATTTGTAGTTGTAATACTGCAAATAACATCAGGACTAGTGAATTTAAGGACTACAACACCACGAAAACCAATGTCTCTGTTAATGTTCTCAAACTATTATATTTGATTTACCAAAGTCACACAAGTGGCAATTTCACATCCGTCACATCCATAATGGAGAGACGTCACATCCATAACAAAGCTTTTTACCTCATAAATACAAAGATATAAAATTAAATCAATGATTTTTGTTCTATAGAGAGTCGACTCTTATCCTTTTGATTAGCACTTTTTCTTATGGGTTGTGCAGTTTAATTCACTGAATTTCTACAAAGTATGTTGTAAACTGCAAACTCGCAAACTTTTTTGTCACATCCATAACGCATGTTTATTTTCCTCATTTAAAGTATAAAACATGTTTACAGATTGATATTTTTCTTTTTTTGATATATCCCACAACTCTGTAGTTAGTTGTTTTGGAAAATATAAACAGATGTTTCAATCTAATGTTAACATATACTTTCTCTGTGAATTTATGTTTTGAGATTTTACTGCAAATGTCACATTCATAACACTGGAATTGCTCATATACGAGTTGTGTTATATAATGTTTAGAGTAGTTTTATTCATGCAGCACTAAAAGAGCTATGTTGAGATTTAAGAATCAATATAAATTAAAGTGAAAATACATAAAACTACAAGTTTCAAATTAAGCTCTACGCATGAATTACTAAAAACAACACGATTTCTAACACCACAGAAATTTTTAAAAATGCTGTTTTGGTGCAATTTATCACTGCAAACAAAGTTGTGCTGCTTTTGTGAAAAGCTTGATGAACTACCACAAAGTTGTTGTTTTTTTTTTGTTTTGTTTTGTTTATTTGTTGTTGTTTTTTTTAAGAAAAATGGTAACAAAGGTTATGAAACCTTTAAAAAAATCTACTTGCGCTACCGTATCAGAAAAGCAAGTCATATATATATATATATATATATATATAGATTATGTGAAACTCACCATTGAAAAAGTCTGAGTGAACTGCCTTTTCATTGGCGGCCAGATCCATCAGCAGACCCGAGCTTCCCCCTGCCTGTCAGTACACAACACTACAACCTTAATACTGAACAACAACACCAAAAAACCTTTACAGACGTTTAAAATAAAAGGTCTTGCTTTTAGAACAAATATTAACAAATCATGCATTGAACGAATTACATAACGCGTGTAACTTATCCGAAGAAAACAAGCTAACGTTAGTCACTGCATGTCGTGGTGTACACATACTGAAATTAAATAATACATAAACCTGTTTGATAATATACAGGCATGTGCACTTATAGATAGACTTTCTGAAACATTTTATTACAAACTATCGCACAAAAAGATGTCAATACCAACCTCATCCAGATCCACATACGGACCCGCTCCCTCAGGAAACATTTCGTCAACTGCTGGCTTCATAATGTCTTCACGAGTATTTATAAATCAGTGAAAATAGATGATTATTTGCTGGGAAAATATGTTGTTTTCAGCTTCCTGCTACATTCACCAAAACAATCTCTTCAGCCCGTCTCTCTTTCCGGTGGTGTTTTGATTCTCGATCCGATTCGTGAACTGATGCTTTTGAATCGAATCTTTATTTTTAACCCTATTTGTTCTGGAAAACGTACGCTATGGTTTAAACAAAATATCAATTTTAGTGTCCACATTAAGTAAAATTTCATTTTTAGAGTTAATTTGTTTAGCTTAAAGAATAAAACCGAATGAAAGTGTGTGCTTAAATTAATTAAATAATCATGGATTGGGCATTATAATTTATAAAAATAAAAAAAAATAAAAAAACGTAGTCTGTACTTATTAAACATGTATATTAAAAAATCAAGCATAATAAATGTTATAACGTTTAAAACTGTAAACAGCCAACATAGTGGCAAATTATTTGAAAGAAATTAATTATAAATTATAAATCCTATGAAGACTTATAAATGAATTACTTGTTCGAAAAAAAAAGCACCGACATAAACAGCCATATGAGGCTTTTTATTCAGTTAAATGTTTCAAACACTGGATCCGGTTCTTCACAACAAATTGTTCTAATGAATCGATTCCCCAAATCGACTCACTAATTGTGTAACGTCAAAATGTGACCGGCTCGAAAACGGGTCCCACTGGCCCGGTTGGAGAACTGGTCCTCATAATTATTAGTGTACTATAGTGTTGGTGTTAAAGTAATATTATCACATCAGATTTACATTTATGGTTTTATTCCATACATTTGTAACTGCATTTGTCATATAATACAACACAATCATGCATGTTAAAGAAGGTAAACTCACTACAATGAACCATTAACAGCTTTATACATGTTTATATAGTAATATATTTAAGGATATGACACAAGATTCATCATTATAGATCTATAAATGGTGTTTAGTAGTTAACAAAGTTTCACTTTTAATGTTCATGCTGCTCAGCCACTTCATAACCCAGGGTGTCTCCCAGATTCTGATGGGCGAAGAAAGTTCTGGCCAGTTGATTGATCTGGTCGTAGGCCCCAATGCTGCGGAAATATTCCACATAGTTCCAGAAATCTGAGGTGGAATATGACCAGTAGGGAACAGCTGGGGGCTTTTCATATGGGACTAAGAGAGAGAGAGAGAGAGAGCAAGAAATAGAGCTTGTGTATTCGTTGCATTCCTGAATTGCTGATGTGTAACTGCAGAAATCATGTCTAAATGAGCCTCTTTGTGTCCTCAACACCCCAACACTGTTAATGTAGTGAATACAATTACTGAACCAGCCCAAACATATCAATGAATACAATCATTTGCTCAAATAAAAGCATTATTATTAGGTCTTAAATTAACGTATTACTGTATGAATATATCACAGCTAATGGTGTGTAAACAAGTTGTAAATAGTCTGTTTACCTCCTTCAGGAATGACTCTGGCATCTGTGAAAGGCGAAAGAAGAAGAAAAGTGAATGAAATCTGAAATCTTCCCTAACAAAGAGCTGATTCATCCATAACTGAGGATCTCCAGAGGGATTCAGGAAATATGTGAGTTTCCTCCTCAAATATTATTCCTGATGAATACAGCTCGAGCCTTCATTGCTATATACATATAAATATGGCATTTTGCAGTTTTTATTTTAAAACGAAACATTTATATTTGACATTAGTTAATATAATTTGTCATAATATAGAATATTTAGCTGTAACATACTATATGCTATCATTTTCTGGAAACATGACATGGCTTTCAAAGCAAATATGATAATAATAATAATAGTATGAGTAATATGAACTACTTACCACCGAGATTATTAGCAAGAAAACATAGCAAGAAAACACAAAAAGTCATACGCCACTTCATTCTTGCCTAGAAAAAAAAATGTAAAAAAAAGTTTATTTACTATATAATTTTTACAAGTAATGTGAGCTTGAAAATAAGCATACTATATTCATGCATCCATTACATTAAAAACATATTGCTGATTGTTTTGGAAATAACATTACCTCCTTTGCAGTTGATTGTATGAGGTACGTCCTTTTCTTTGAGCTAAGAAGATGTTGTGCTTCGCAGGTTTTGCAGACTGGACCCCAATTTAGAAAATTTTGTCCCCTCCCAAACTAAATCTACATCATCAAAACCCACCTTAAGCATGATGCACTGTTCATACTAGTTTATCGTTCTAATTTGAAGCATCAAAACATTAAAAGTGGAGTGTAGATTTTGTCTTTTATACATTTCTACCATGATTTACAGAAGACACTCACTAATATGTCTATCAGAGTAGAAATACATTATTTACTAATAAATCTTGTCATATTTACAACAGAATTAGTTTGATGACATATTAAAAGGCTTCACTTATTTTCTTATCGGGCTTAGTCCCTTTATTAATCAGCGGAATGAACTGCCAACTTATCCAGCACATGTTTTACCTAGTGGATGGCGTTCCAGCTGCAACCCAATACTGGGAGACACCCATACACTCTTATTCAAACACACACTACGGACAATTTAGCATACCCAATTCACCTATAGCGCATGGACTTTGGACTTGCACCCGGAGGAAACCCGGGGAGAATATGCAAACTCCACACAGAAATGCCAACTGACTTACCCGAGGCTCGAACCAGCGAATTTCTTGCTGTGAGGCGACATCGCTACCCACTGTGCCACCACGCTGCCCGACTCTAATATTGAATTATTTATTAAATACTTTACAACTATCCTTCAAACCACTAGGTTTTGCACATTTATCAGTTTTTAATGATTTAATATTAAACTAAAGTTAGTGTGAGGATGAATATGTGGATTAATTTGTATATAAAGGTTACACTAAATGATGATAAAATATTTTTGACATTTGTTTTTAATAAATAGACACTTTACTTGCATTTCGTATTCTTTCTATGAATATAAAAGCACTTTTGTCAATTGAATTTGGCGCAGACACCAATGAGACGCCTTATCTTTAACCCATAAACATGAAAATAAGCATTTCAACACCACTTCACTTAATGTATTAATATTTAAAAATCCAAACTCCACAAAGCATTTAGATAGGAATAGCATCTATCTATAGTATATACAGCACGTATTTATTTAATTGTGTAGAACAGGACTCCAGTGTATTCACAAATAAACAACTGTTTAATAAAATTCAGGAATGACATAAAGGAGAACTTCAAATACACTGTAAAACCCAAAAAGTCAAGGTAACTCAAACCATTTGAGGAAACCGATTGCAACAAACCATTTAAGTTCTGAAACTAATCTATATGAGTACTGTGAACTTACTCCATTTAAGTTGAAGTGATGAGGTATTTAATTAACTCATTACCTTTCAAAACTCTTTTCAAATGACTAGAATTAACATTCAATAAATTTCGAGTTAACTACACTAATTTCATTTGATAAAGCTGACTGTTGGGTTTTATAGTGTTTTGCAAAATTCTGCAAAAAGCATATATTGTGTGTTAGTACAGATGATTTTATGCAACACAAATATATTTATAATGACAATCCAAGCCCTTTTCTCTCATTTTCTGAAACACACACACATATATATATATATATATATATATATATATATATATATATATATATATATATATATATATATATATATATATATATATATATATATATATATTAGTCTTCGCTGTTTAAATGGGAGTATCACATCCTTGCTGATCTGTAGCAATCATTTTGCTCACATCGATGTTGTCACGCGAGAAGATTTCTTTGGCGTGATAGACGGCCTCTGCAGGCAGAAAGCGTGATCGTGACAATATCCAGGCGTAATCCACATGAAACAGCCGCAGAACATCAGTGCATGAATAAACAAGAGATATGCTGTTGTAGTCAGTGGAAAGGATCCAGTAGGGGGCGTAAGGTGTGACTGTATATCAGAAAAAGAGATGGTCGATTTTTGATGTTTGAACAATGAATCACACACAATTAAATTTATGAACTTACAGTAGGAGAAACTGACTCCGAGCTTAGCTGGCTCCTTCATATCCTGGATGACTGCTGTGCCTTCTGCTTTTCTGATTTTTCCTTTGCTGTTTTATATAAACACACAACAATAAGCAAAGGTGACAACATATAGATTTAAAATTTGATTTGGTCAATAAATGACTCACTATGTCTGAATGTTGAGAACTTGGACGGTCTTGTCAGGTCTGAGCATGTAGTTTGCCTCAATACACTTGCCTTTCTCAAAGGATGCTGGGAGCTTTTCGATTTCATACCACTTTCCAAGATACTTGAAATGAAAAGCAAAGCCATAGTTCACCCAAAAATGAAAATTAGCATACTAACAGATACTACTTAAAGGATTTTAAATGGATTTTTTAAGGAAATAGCAGCAAGTCATTACTATTTACTAGTAATATTTACAAAATATACTAGTGTCTTACAAATCTTGATTTGCTTCCAAACAAACATAAATGAACTGAACAAAATATGAATACAGCACAGGCCAAAAACCTCTAAACAAACCTAAAACACATTGTTACAAGATGCGATTATAAAATATTGTTCAATATGAGTACAGGCATTGGAAACACATCCCCTTTGTAGATGATTTTAATATTTGTCCATCATGAAGGAATTCCAGAAAATGTTTAGACTCCTTTATATATTTTATTAATTTGTTATATAAGGTATAAAGTACATCCAGGAGGCTGTTATCGCAGAATAAAGCCTGTGAGGCTTATCGGCTGTTGTCTACGTTTAAAAAATGCTTGTTCAAACTACAAAATGAGTTGAAAGTTCACAATTCTTACTTTTTTTGGACAACTTAATTGTTTTATGTTCAATCCACCTAAAATACTAAAAAAAATACAAGTTAACTTAATCTATCTGTGTTGGAACAACATAAAGAAATTTTTACAATGTAAGACAGAAGGACTTTATTCTGCGAAAACAACCTCCAGAATGTATTTTATCCCGCTTATTACTCGGCTACTTACCACAAAACAAAAAAATTAGACACAAAACACTGTTCTGAGCCATAATAGTTTATTAATTATTCAATTAAAAGCAGCTGTTGAAGTATAACGTTGCACTAATCTGCGCACTATTCAGTCACAAGATGGCGCCAAATAGTCAAAAACGCAAAACTGACAGAAACGAAACTGACAGATTAAAGTATAGACTATCTACGTGTTATTGATTCATAAGACGGCGCCAACCAAACAGTGCAAAGCAGTTAAAACCCATGGGGTGACAGACAAGCGGATACATATGTGGATGTAGGCATAGTTTATGGATATGAACCATAGACTGAATGTATTCACTGACTGTCAAGGTAATTCGAAGTTCCCGGATGAACCTGCCTTATATAGAGGTTGTTAACTGGGAATAATACATTTTGTTGTCACCACTGACCAATCAGAAGTGAGTATTCCACACAGCATGTAATAATAACTGATAACAATAAAGTGTACAAGCAATGAGCCTGTTGTTCATCACAATATTGTCAAAAAATAAAAGCCTTTAGGTTAATGAAGTCTTTAAATTTGGCTTTAAAAAAATGAAAGTTAACAAGTGAACCAGAACTAAATCTTAGATTTTATTTACTTGGTCCAGACCAAACTAACCTACCTTGTCTAATTCAAAGTTAGGCTGAACCATTGGTGTTGGGCAGGGCCCCCATCGAAAGATCTGAGCGGAGACCAGGGGGAACAGAAGAGGGGTGAAGAACACAATCCCAGCCTTCATCCTGACAAAACCTGTGTTGTGTGGTGAGCACAAGATGCATTCGTCATTTTCATGGCATGGTATAATATGCATAACATGCCATTATCTAATTACAGTAAGGGTAGGTTTACACAAAACACGCCTGGCTTTCTGTTTCTACATTCAAATATGCTGGCATGGATACACCGATATGCAAGGCTATCTGGGCCTTTAAACTAAAAGCACAAACTTTGATTGTGTCAACAGGTCATTTTAAACATGTTTCTATTGTATATGTAGTCATGGACAGTTTGATATTCCTAGGGAAATGAAAATTGCCTCATCATTTATTGACCCTCAAGTGGTTCTAAATGTTTATGAGTTGAACACAAAAGAAGTTATTTTGAAGAATGTTGGAAAACAGGACAATAATACTAACATCAACTATTGTTGCTCTCCAACATTTTTTAAAACATCTTCTTTTGTGTTCAACAGAAGAAATGAACTGTTCGGAACAAGTGGAGGCTGAGAAAATAATGACAGAATTTTTGTCAAAAATTTTTTTTACAAAATTTTGGATGACCTACCCCTTTAAAGACTTTTGGACACAGTTGCTTTAAGCGATCTCCTAACTATTTTATATTTTGGTGAATTATTAGTTAACAGATTTGTATGATTTGCTCACACCCTACTTTTATTTAGATTAGGGGTGAGCTTTTGTGCTTACTTTCTTAATTACTGAAATGATTAGCCACTAATTTGCACTAATGTAAAATAATGTGCTACATTTTTTATCTCATTCTTACCAACATTAGATGAAAAATATTATCTAATAACAAGATATTTTTGTCTCAAGAGACTTTCAAATGTGATCTTTTCATGTCACTCTTTGTGAAAAGCTCCTTTTACAATTCACTGCAAAGAGAATATAACCTATCTTGTGTCTGTTTTCTGATCTTTTGTGAAGAAAGGCTGGATTTTTTTAAGTGAAGCTGTCAGACTTGTTAGACCTGTTTCTATAATAAATCGCCACAAATACACGTGCCACTTGTTACATGTGTACATGTTATGAAATTGTGTGTTATGAAAGGTTTTAAATATCACTTATTTTTATAAAACAATCACTAATAATAATAATAATACAATACATTTACAAAATAAAAGTAATTATTGGCTATTTTGAACTAAATTTACAGAAATAATTTTGTTAAACATGTATTAAATTGTAAAAAGAATTAGGATAAAATCATAGGTAAAGTCCGCAGACAAAAAAAATTACACAACGCACAAATTAAACATTAATAATATGCACACAAAATTAAACATTATTAGAATTATGATCGAATATCACATTACAGTAAATGACAATATATGACAAAATACATGACAAAAAAAAACATATAAGAGCAATACAAAGTGAATAGATACCTGTGTGTTGTTAAGCTCAGAGCTGAAGGTGTTGAGTGTGTGCTGCTCCAATAACCGTATGCAGACACGGGAGGAGGACACACTCATAACAACCTGAGATTGTGTTGTAACAAGAAGCAGCTGATTATGTAAATAGGAATCATGAGAGCCGAACTGCATAGATGAGGTGTGTGCTGTTAAAGTAGGCCTGTGTCTGTTTTTTTGGTATTTTCGATTTTGCGTAGACCTTTTGTGTTAAAACAGTGACATAATTTCACCTACTAATTTGGGTCAGATGACCACAGTCACTAAACTGATGATCAGTGACATTCCCACATGCAGTAGTCAGAGCCTTAATGCATCATTCTTGAGTTCTCCCTTTGCTTATAATAAACAAATGACAAGGACATGATGTATAACTAAACAGCTACTGGTATTGTTATAAAAGTTGGATTACTTAATACAATTACAGACTACCCTTTTTGATTCACTATGGTTAATTACATGTGAAGACATATTAGGTTTCGATCCAGGATTCCATATACTAAAGTTATTTTCATACAACATTTCATCCTTAAAAATGCTGTTTTATTTCTGGGTTATAAATGTGATCATTCTTGTGCATCCAAGAAGAGTTTGCATAGTTTTTTTTCATATAAGTTTATTCTGGAAAATAATTTAATTAAAATAAAATGTGGAAAATATGAGTTTGCATGTTCTCCCTGTGTTTGTGTGGGTTTCCTCCGGGTGCTCCGGTTTCCCCCACAAATCCAAAGACATGTGCTATAGGTGAATTGGGTAAGCTAAATTGGCCGTAGTGTATGTGTGTGAATGAGTGTGTATTGATGTTTCCCAGTGATGGGTTGCAGCTGGAAGGGCATCCGCTGCATAAAACATATGCTGGATAAGTTGGCGGTTCATTCCGCTGTGGCAACCCCAGATTAATAAAGCGACTAAGCCGAAGAGAAAATGAATGAATGATGAAAATGTGGAAAATAGTTTCTTTTGAGTTATATACTTATATTCATTTTTTTCATTATAGCGCTTATAGAAAAAACACATGAGTTTGACAAGCGCAATCACTTGCTAAAATTATTTATGCATTTGATTTTTTTTTTTATTTAAATCATTTTGGGATAATTTATTTACAGTTTTTCTCAGTGGCTTTGGTGCATTTCTCACAACACTATTTACATTTGCACAACAGTTAATGCATTTCTCAAAACAATTAGTCATTTGTGCACATCATAGTAGCAGTTTCTCATTCCTTCCAACAAATTACAAATGCTTTTGGACATATACCAATTGCTTTTATACAACTCTCTGCTGTTTGTAACATTATCATTTGCTTATGTCATGTCAGTCAAAATGAACTAAACTTGTGAATGCTGAATAGTCATTCCATATTAAACTAATAGTCCTCATTTCATTACTTGAGTCATTACATACACAAATGTTGAACTAGTTGTCAAAATCTGTCATGCTAATTTTATTTAAAAACTTTAAATCTTTTTTTTTTCTGAAAATGTCTCTAAAACTTGAACAATTTCATGAATGATTTACAGACCTGTGTATGTTGTAGGTTCAGTTCCAATATGTACTGCAATATTGTTTACAGTTGTGCACAGCTCTAGCCAAAGGAATGTTTATGTTTGTTGTAAATAAGGGTGTATTTATTCTTTTGCACAACGCTGTGAATAAATTATAATTGCAAAGAGCAAAAGCAGTAAACATGTGAAGCATACATATTCAGTGTCTTGTACTCAGATACCTCACTAATACAGTGATGTCTAACTTTACTGTAGTTTTCAAATGACTGTGCAAATAGTATATAGTGCTGTCTTGAGCATTTTCAGGAAGTGTCACCAAAATCTGACTTTTTTGCATTGGAAAAAATGTACAGAGTAAACTGTCATAATGAAAACATGACAGCCATTTGACTATCTTGTTCATAAACAATGGTGTCAGGACTTTTCATCTTGATGACTGACACTTTCATCGACATGAATACTTGCTTTTGAGGAATGAGCTATTTATTTTGAGCAAGTGACACGCTTTTGAAGGATATCAACTAGGTTTTGCACTTTGTACTAATTGTTTTGAGAAATGCATTAACTGTTGTGCAAATGTAAATAGTGTTGTGAGAAATGCACCAAAGCGACTGAGAAAAACTGTAATTGAATCTTATTTAATAGATATATATATAGACAGACAGACAGACAGACAGACAGAGATAGATAGATAGATAGATAGATGGATGGATGGATGGATGGATGGATGGATGGATGGATGGATGGATGGATGGATGGATGGATGGATGGATGGATGGATGGATGGACGGACGGACGGACGGAAATATAGTTACTCAATATTATAACAAGAATAAAAATTAATTACAAGAAAAGTATTAAAATGAATGTTTATAAAATTTGGACTGTAGTCGTGCAATTTTATTGGCCTGAAGGATCTGTAAAATCAAGTTTTTCTCTTTTTTCTTTTCTTTTTGAACTATAATTGTGTAGCTGTGCAAATATGCGTTTATACGTACTATATATTATATGAATGTTCAAATTCATAAGCATACTAACATGTTAGGACGACAATGAAGTAAAATTACTGTATTTACCTCCTTGAAAGCATCAGTTTTTAGACATATCAATGTGCCTTGCTTTCTGTCTTTCTGGCTCCACCTAACGGTCACACCTGCTTTTTGCTTGAAACACCGGAAAGAATTCATACGGGAGGATGTGACGTCACCGACCAAATCCCCTTGAAGAGCTCGAAAATGGCCGTCAAAGCAAAGCGATTTTAATCTACTGTCGAAATAACGTGAGACCTGAATTTTTATTCAAAATTCGAATTCTGCTTTATAATGATTAATCACATAATTTAATTAATTATCGGTGTTGTGTTTGTAATGCATAGACTGAATCTGTTAACAGCAGCTCGCGCTCTACCGGATCGAGCATTTTCGAAATAAGAGCCCTTTGTTTTGCATGTCAAAATTACAAACATTCCTCTCTGCATTCATTCCCAGCTCATTGCATGTGGCTGTTTTTATGTACATTTTACAGCTAGAATTATTGAGATCGTTATAATATTTTGAGTAGCCTATCAACGGTAATAGTTTGTCAGTAAATTCGTTATTGCAGGCAACTTTTGAGCAATGGGCGGGAACTTTTATCTTAACTGATGTTGTCAAGTCTGAAACTAGCGCTAATTTTATATAGCATTATTATGTACATGTGTGTTCTCTCTCTTTTTTAATGTGTATGTGTGTTTCATTTCATTTACAGGTTTTTGAGTGTTGTTTAGACCATAAAACCTTTACGTGAGGTAAGTTAATTCTTTTTGTAATTTTGTTTAGTGACTAAAAAATTATTGTAAATAAAATATGATCATCATAGCTGTAGTTCACTTAAAAGTAAAATTATTTAAAGGGATAGTTCACCCAAAACGATGAAAATGTACTCTCCTCCAAGTGGATACAATTTTATTATATGTTTCTTTTTTCTGTTAAACACAAAATGCCTTTGAATATCATGTGGTGGATTTTATTTTTAATTTCTACAGACATTATAAGTAGGCCCACATAGATTCTGCGCGCGCAGAAATCTGCAGATTTTTAAGCCCATCATTGAGTCTATTTATTTACTTGTGTAAATTTATATATATTCAGTTTATAAATTAATTCATTTTCTTTTCGGCTTAGTCCCTTTATTAATCTAAGGGTGCCACAGGGGAACGAACCGCTAATTTATCCAGCATGTGTTTTACGCAGCGGATGCCCTTCCAGCTACAACCCTTCACTGGGAAACATCCATACACACTCATTCACACACATACATGCACTACGGACAGTTTAGCTTACCCAATTCACCTATAGCACATGTCTTTGGACTTGTGGGAGTTTTTAATTTAATTTCAGTAATGTTATTACCTAATATTTGGGAACAAATATTGACTTTATTTGGGGGTCTGCCAGCTAGTTCTCTTAAGATTTTCCAATATATTCAAAACTCAGCCGCTCATGTGTTAACTCATACCTCATTTCGTTCTCATATTACCCCTGTACTACACTTGTTGCCCGTTAAGTCACGCGTCGATTTTGAAACCTTGATTTTAACATATAAAGTGGTTCATGGTTCTGCTCCTGATTATATATGTGATCTGATATATAGATAGAATATAAAATAAATTTCGGATATAATTGTAATATGTGTTGGTGTCGTTTTATCAATTTGCAAACCTGTAAAAATTATGGCACTTGTTTTTTTCCCCCAAGTATAAATTTTAGAAGTTATATTTGCTAATGGATATTAATAAGACACTGTGTTGTAGTTTTACTCTATTTGTGAATATTTCATTTAATTATCACGGGTTTATTTTCACAATTATATATTAACATTTTTATATTTTTCTTATAATATTATACATGTAGTGGAGGAAATAAGCATTGAACACATCATGTTTTTACATGCGGTTGACATGGAATTGAATCAGATTCTGGTTGAAACCTAAACAATACGAACAAAAATAAAACAAAACAATTAAAATCTGAAAAATGAGTGATGTGTAATAACAATCAGGGTTCATACGGTCATGGAAAACCTGGAAAAGTCATGGAATTTTGAATGGCATTTTTCCAGGCCTAGAAAAGTTTTGGAAAAACCCACAAAGTTTTGGAAAAGTCATGGAAAACAGATATCTGTATGCTTAAATATAGATTAGTTGTCTTTAATTCTTTTCTGTCCTTGGCCTGTCACATACTCTCACATTATTAGTACGGTGTAAGCATTATCTAAATCAATTTTACAAATATAAATATAAATTGGTCATCACGGTGGCGCAGTGGGTAGCACAATTGCCTCACAGCAAGAAGGTCGCTGGTTCGAGCCTCGCCTGGGTCACTTGGCATTTCTGTGTGGAGTTTGCATGTTCTCCCTGTGTTCTCGTGGGTTTCCTCTGGGTGCTCCGGTTTCCCACACAGTCCAAAGGCATGCGCTGTAGGTGAATTGGGTAAGCTAAAATTGTCTGTAGTGTATGTGTGTGAATAAGTGTGTATGGAAAAGTTGGCGGTTCATTCCGCTGTTGCGACCCCAGAATAATAAGCCGGGTCTAAGCCGAAAATAAAATAAATGAATAAATATAAATTGAAACTAAATAGATTGTTGCATGTTTTACGATATGCTGTAATTAATTTGAACATGTATTGTTTTTTTACCACGCATATGTAGTCATGGAATTTTAATGGTTAAAATGTGTAAAAACCCTGAACAATGAAATGACACAAGGAGAATGTACTGAGCTACTGATATGTATTTATTATCCCTGTGCTACACTGGTTGCCCGTTAAGTCACGCATCAATATTAAAGCCTTGATTTTCACATATAAAGCGGTTTATGGTTCAGCTTCTGATTATATATGTGATCTGATATCTACATCCTCTTCCTCTCGTTATTTATGTTTTGCTTTGGAGCTCACCTTATTTCAGCCTCGTTGCAAACTCCGCACCATGGGACGTAGGGCATTCTCCTACCGTGCACCTAAATTGTGGAAAGCTCTTCCCACAAACATCAGGAACACCTGGACTGTTCCTTAAATCTCCCAATGATACTCCCAAAATAATTCTGCATAAATCCACAGATTTTTTACAAAATGTATGATTTTGGGAGTATCATAACTAAAAACTTAATATATGAAATAAAAAATAATATCTTTTTAACTTTTATTGAATGTTTACAACGCAAATCCATCTAGATTCACTTATTTGGTAAACAAAGCAAGTCTCTCATATAATATATCTACTAAAAGACAGAAAATATTACTTTACAAACTGTATTGTAAATAAATCAAATGAACACTTTCATATTAGTCAATAATATTACTGAAATAATTAAAAATCTGAAAAAAATATAAATTAACACACATTTACACAAGTAAATAAATAGACTCAACAAGTTTATTTATTAATGAGTCTAAAAATCTGCGGAAATCTGTGGATTCTGTGTGGGCCTACTCATAATTTATGAGGCTTTCTTTTTTAACTGTTTTTTTGTATTTCTTGTTTTATTGTGTATTGACGCTCTATTTAGCGCTTTGAGTCTGAGAAAATCGCATTATAAATAACATTTATTATTATTAATATGAAAATATTCATATGATTTTTTTTTTAATATACAGTTTGTAGAGTAATATTTTTTGTAGATCTATTTGATGAGAGACTTGCTTTGTTTATCAATTAAGTGAATCTAATTGGATTTGCATTTGTAAACATTAAATACGTTTAAAAAGGTATTATTTATTTATAATAAATAATATTTAAGTAAAAAATGTAAGTTTTTAGTTATGATACTCCTAAAATCATTTCACATAAATCCACAGATTTCTTTATAAAATTCTGTGCAGAAATAGCAAAAAATGTCCGCAGATTCTGTTTGGCCCTAATTATAAGATGTTCTTGCCTTTGCAGGTTTTGCCTCTACACGTCATGCCACATATCACTCACAGTGAGTTTCTTCTGGAGCAGCTGAAGAGGCAACGCGAGAGGAGCTTCCTGTGTGACTGCACAGTAGCCATAGGTCAGGCTCAGTATCGAGCACATCACAATGTTCTGGCAGCCTTTAGTGAATATTTCTCCACACAGTCTGTTGATGCTGGAAGAGAGGATCCCACCTTAACTTTGGACCCTGAGAGTGTGAGCAGTACCATCTTTGAAAAACTACTGACTTACATTTACACCGGAGATCTGAATATGGACAGGTGAGTTTGGGGGAATTTATCTTTGTGTATACACAATGTTTATATAGACATTGAAATAAGTTTAGGATATAATTTTAATATATGTGTTGGTGTAGTTTTATCAATTTGCAAACCTGTAAAATAATGGATCTTATTTTTTATATTATAGATTATATATTTTTATAAAAATTAAAAAAGTAATTGTGTTGTAGTTCAATATAAAGTAAATATTTAATTAGCACATGTTTATTTGCACCTTTATAGGTCATACTTAGGCCCACACGGAATCTGCGCGCGCAGATTTTCCACAGGTTTCCGCAGATTTTTATCCCATCATTAATTCTGTTTATTTACTTCAGTAAATGTGTGTAATATCTATATTTATTCAGTTTTTAAAATAATTACAGTAATATTATTGACTAATATGGAAATGTTCATATGATTTATGTACAATGCAGTTTGTAAAAAAATATTTTCTGTCTTTTAGTAGATATATTATATGAGAGACTTGCTTTGTTTACCAAATAAAGTGAATCTAATTGGATTTGCATGTTAAACATTAAATAAAAGTTAAAAAGATATTATTTTTTTATTTTACATATTAGGGTTTTAGTTATGATACTCCCAAAATAATTCCGCAGAAATCTGCAGATTTTTACCAAAATTCTCCGCAGAAATAGCAAAAAAACGTCTGCAGATTCCATCTGGCCCTAGTCATACTGTAACATTAACTATAGTGAACTGATAAATTGTAGTAAATACAGTAGTATACTTGTTACTATAGTAGTATAATTTACAATATACTGTATCATTTGTTTATTGCATTGTACCATAGGAACTATAAAATTACTTCAACAGAATAATTCAAGTACTATAGTATGGTTAAAAAAAAGACTATAGCATTTACTATAAATTACTGTAGTACTTTTTAAAGTGGGGCAAAATACTCCCTATTTACCCTAAATCGTAGTGCAGTACTGAATATTTTGTTTCTATTTGGTTATTGCATTACCATATGAACTATAAACTACTTCAACACATTAATTCATGTACTTTACTATAGTATGGTTCATAAAAGACTATAGCATTTACTATAGTACTTTTTAAAATGGGGAAAATACTCTCTATTTACCCTAAATCATAGTGCAGTACTGAATATTTTGTTTCTATTTGGTTATTGCATTACCATAGGAACTATAAATCTTACTTCAACAGATCGATTCAAGTACTTTACTATAGTATGGTTCAAAAAGACAATAGCATTTACTATAAATTACTAAAGTACTTTTTAAAGTGGGGAAAAATACTCCCTATTTACCCTAAATCATAGTGCAGTACTGAATATTTTGTTTCTATTTGGTTATTTCATTACCATAGGAACTATAAAACTACTTCAATGCATTAGTTCAAGTACTTTACTATAGTAGGGTTCAAAAACACTGTAGTATTTACTTTAAATTACTATAATATTTATTATATAGGGAAAAATATTCTCTATTTACCCCAAATCATAATACAGTACTAAATAATTTGTTTAGTACTGTATTGTTATAACACTTTTATAATTATATTATAAATTTATGCATATATTATGCACATAATATAAATATTAGCTGTCAAAAGTTTGTCTCAATTAAAATATCCTTTAAGAGAATGCTTTAACTCAGTTATTAAAATAAAAAAAGTTTTAAAATGGTAATAATATTTCACAATATAATTTATTTTACTACATTTTGATCAAACAAATGCTTTTTTGGACATACGAAGATTCAAAAGCATAAAACAAATCATAACTATCTAAACATTTAAATGCTTCTATGTAAAATATTAATAATTATTTGTGTTTTATTGTCTGCAGAGAAGAAATCGAAAGCGTTCAGAAAGCTGCATCTTATCTTGGGATGCCTGAGGTTGTGGCTCGCTGCACTTTATCCCAAGATAACATCAAAAATGTTGGATCACCTATCAGACAAGCAGAATACGAGGACCCACGATCTCCTCTGAGCCCAGACGACTATGAGCCTTTAGTGCCGATCTCGGAGGTGGAGGAGCGAGAGCTGCTGCGAGAAGACAGAGCAGGAGATGATCTCATGTCGATGGATGAAGCCCAGTCATCCAGCGAACAGACCCCACAGAGAGTCGGAAAGAGAGGGAGAAAACCCAAAACTAGGCTGTACGAAGATGAATTTGAGGTTGAAACCATCAGCGCTCAGAGAGGCAGAGGAAGAGGTCGAGGAAGGCCGAGAGGACGGCCAAGAGTCAGGCCTTTGAGTTCTGATTCCACTGATCAATCGCCAGCACATCAAGCTATGAGTCCAAATGGCAGCTCAACAGGCAGAGGATCCGGAAGACCAAGAGGTCGTCCAAGGGTTAGACCACTGTCCACCGCTAATGAAGACCCTCGTAATGTTGAAGATGATCTGGCAGCAAATAAAGATCAAGAAGGTGAAAAAGGAGATGAAGAACAAGAAAAGGAGACTGGTGAAGAAGACGACGGTAAGCTAAAGAATGAGACCGATAACCCAGAAGAAGTCACAGCTTCCAAACGAGGCAGAGGAAGGCCACGAATTAAACCGATATCCACTGAAGACCAAACTACAAACTCTGAAAATGCGACAATAAATGCTGAAGATGGATCAGAACCGGTGAAGACGAAAGACAACGAAGGAACAGGTCGTAAAAGAGGAAGACCACGAAGCAAGCCTGTTTCTTCTGAGGATCCAGAATCTGTTATCTCAGTGCAGATCAGTGGAGAAGAAGCTGGTGAAGAAACCAGCCAGGATGCTGAGAAACACACAGAAGAAGGAACCGAAGATTCAGAGTCCAATCCTGGCAACAACGTCCGCATCAGCAAAAGAAAGAGGATCTTGAGTCGAAAGCTGAAAGAGAGCCAAGTTGGTGATGAGGAGGAGGAGGAGGAGGAAGACAAGATGGATGACGAGTTTGAGAATGATAACGAGGACTGGGCAGGGGAAGAGGAAGTGAAACCGGTGCAGGACAAACACAGGCCTATTTGTAACATCTGTGGGAACCTGTTTTCTGAGATGAGCAGTTTGCGGAGGCACATGCGCATTCACAAGGGCCTCAAACCCTATCAGTGCACGCTCTGCACGCGCTCCTTCAGACAGGGCAACCAGCTGAAGACACACATGCGCATACACACAGGTATGACTCTCACTTGAGGAAGCTTCACTGAATAATACAACTATAGTTTTGTCTGGATAAGGCCAGTCATGGATTAAAATGACAGTCAAACCACCAGTAGGTGATGACAAGTTGTTGTCTTAAAGGGATAGTTCACCCAAATCTGAAAATGTTGTCATCATTCACTCACCCTTCACTTGTCACAAACTTGTTTGAGTTTCTTTTCTTTGTTAAACACAAATGAAGATATTTTGAAAAATGTTGTAAACCTGCAATCATTCACTTCCATAATAGGAAAAACTATGGAAGTTAATGGTTCCAACGTTCTCCAAAATATCTTCTTTTGTGTTCAACAGAACAAAGAAACTCATAAAGGTTTGGAATCATTTGGATATTTGGGTGAACTGTCATTTTAATTAGTTATTCATTGAATCGTTCATTCAAATGATTTGCACAAAACAACTGATTCATTTAGAAACTATGTAAGTTGCTGTCTTTTTGATCATTGATTCACATGATTGATTCAAAAAGAGAAAGCGAACACATCAGTGGTCTGAGATGGAAAAATGTTCTGCCCCAGCTTTGTTTTCATTGGCAAAATTACCCAATATTTTGGGTAAAATGTTATTTATTCAGTATGAACCTCTTGTTTATCTGTTTAATCAATGAGTTAATGCTCAAATGATAATGTTCTGGAAAATGTCACACTTCAGGATAATTATTAACTATATCTTATCAAAAACAAAAGCCCACGCAGAGATTTTGTTTTATAACTTCAGTTATAGGGTCATTTGAAATCTATTCTGATAACTTTATCGCACAGTAAATGCTTTTAATCTCTGAAGTGTTTGTTTTTGCAAAGTGAGTGACAAACTTAACCATTAAAACTGTATTCTTCTATTAGACAATAATTAATACACCAGTTCACTTGAACGAGTTTGTTTTTCATAGTTTTGATCGAAAAAAATTTTTTCAAAGTTTTGATAATAATAATAATAATTATTATTATAATAATCAATTTTATTTACAGGGAGTGCAGAATTATTAAGCAAGTTGTATTTTTGAGGATTAATTTTGTTATTGAACAACAACCATGTTCTCAATGAACCCAAAAAACTCATTAATATCAAAGCTGAATATTTTTGGAAGTAGTTTCTAGTTTGTTTTTAGTTTTAGCTATTTTAGGAGGATTTCTGTGTGTGCAGGTGACTATTACTGTGCATAATTATTAGGCAACTTAACAAAAAACTAATATATACCCATTTCAATTATTTATTTTCACCAGTGAAACCAATATAACATCTCAACATTCACAAATATACATTTCTGACATTCAAAAACAAAACAAAAACAAATCAGTGACCAATATAGCCACCTTTCTTTGCAAGGACACTCAAAAGCCTGCCATCCATGGATTCGGTCAGTGTTTTGATCTGTTCACCATCAACATTGCGTGCAGCAGCAACCACAGCCCCCCAGACACTGTTCAGAGAGGTGTACTGTTTTCCCTCCTTGTAAATCTCACATTTGATGATGGACCACAGGTTCTCTATGGGGTTCAGGTCAGGTGAACAAGGAGGCCATGTCATTAGTTTTTTTTCTTTTAGACCCTTTCTTGCCAGCCACGCTGTGGAGTACTTGACGTGTGTGATAGAGCATTGTCTTGCATAAAAATCATGTTTTTCTTGAAGGATGCAGACTTCTTCCTGTACCACTGCTTGAAGGTGTCTTCCAGAAACTGGCAGTAGGACTGGGAGTTGAGCTTGACTCCATCCTCAACCCGAAAAGGCCCCACAAGCTCATCTTTGATGATACCAGCCCAAACCAGTACTCCACCACCACCTTGCTGGCGTCTGAGTCGGACTGGAGCTCTCTGCCCTTTACCGATCCAGCCACGGGCCCATCAAGACTCACTCTCATTTCATCAGTCCATAAAACCTTAGAAAAATCAGTCTTGAGATATTTCTTGGCCCAGTCTTGACATTTCAGCTTGTGTGTCTTGTTCAGTGGTGGTCGTTTTTCAGCCTTTCTTACCTTGGCCATGTCTCTGAGTATTGCACACCTTGTGCTTTTGGGCACTCCAGTGATGTTGCAGCTCTGAAATATGGCAAAACTGGTGACAAGTGGCATCTTGCCAGCTGCACGCTTGACTTTTCTCAGTTCATGGGCAGTTATTTTGCGCCTTGGTTTTTCCACACGCTTCTTGCGACCCTGTTGACTATTTTGAATGAAACACTTGATTGTTGGATGATCACGCTTCAGAAGCTTGGCAATTTTAAGAGTGCTGCATTCCTCTGCAAGATATCTCACTATTTTTGACTTTTCGGAGCCTGTCAAGTCCTGTCAAGTAATTCTGCACTCCCTGTATAGTGTGCTTTTCTCAGACCCAAAGCGCTACACGGCAAACAGTAACAAAGCAGAACAATAAAAAACAGTAAAAAAAAAAAAAAAAACACCACAATAAAATATGAACAACAAAATTAAATGATTAAAACGACAAAAATAATCAATCTAAGTTAAAAGCAACGGTAAAAAAATGAATCTTGAAGTTTCTTAAAACACGACATTCCTGATGCTGATGGGTAGACCATTCCATAGCTTAGGCACATTGTACGAAAAAGCTCGACCACCCATGGTCTTTAGTTTACAGCGTGGCTGATACAGCGTAAGTCCAGATGCAGAACGAAGACTGCAGGTGGGAGAGTTACCAGGTCAAATGTAGTCAGGTGCTAGCCCATGCATTGCTTTACATGTTAAAATCAGGGTCTTATAATCAATATTGTGACTTAACAGGAAGCCAGTGAAGTTGCTTAAGTAAAGGGGTGATATGGTGGCGTGAGGAAGTGTGTGTCAAAACCTGTGTAGCGGAATTTTGAATATACTGTAAACATCTGAGAGAGCTTGTTGGTAGGCCCCTGATTAGTTGAGTTACAGAAATCAAGCATGGATGAGCCTTTCTGCATCAGGCCGTGATAGAAAAGGTCTAATCCGCGCAATGTTACGTAGGTGAAAGTGTTTGAAGTGTTAGTTAAAACTGAGCTGCGCATCGAAAAGGTTGGTCACCTGGGTAGAGGGAGACACTTAGAGATCAACAACTGTTTAGGAGTTTCTATATTAATATAGCTTAAAGGTGCTATTTATTGCTGTGATTCGGTTGTTTGATGTATAATTTATGTGGAATTTATAAAGGTTTACCCTGTGAAAGTGATAGTTGTATAGTAAATCTAATTTAGTGGTTGAAATTGTTTTCCTCTGTAAAATATTACCTTGAACATTTATAATTTTCCTTGCTTATAGATTTATGTACACTGTAAAAAATGTTGGGTTCCACATAGGGCTGTGCAATTTTGGGGAAATATCTAATTCCAATTTTTGTTTAATTAATTTTTTTGACAGATATAGCGATTTTTTTTTTTTTTTTTTTTTTTTTTTTTTTTTTTTTTTTTTTTTTTTTTTTTTTTTTTTTTTTTTTTTTTTATTTTATTTTTTTTTTTGGATTTGATTTGCAATTTAATTTTGTTGTCAAGCTTCAGCTCAATAATCTGTATCGTAGCTTCTTACTGCTTAAATGCAGTGAGAGAGTTAGTTAAAAAAGAAACTGAAAAATATTAACTTTTATTCATTTATTTTCTTTTTGGCTTAGTCTCTTTATTAATCTGGGGTGGCCACAGTGGAATGAACCGCCAACTTGTCCAGCATATGTTTTTATGCAGCGGATGCCCTTCCAGCTGCAACCAATCACCTATCAAGATATTAACTTGCTTAAGTTAAACATTTATTCATTTTTTTTTAAATATTTAGAAATTAAACGCTCATTTGTCACTAGAGCAAACAGTAAACACAAATAGAAATTACATTACTTTTCTGTAAACATATTGAACTCAATTTAGGGTAGCTTATTATAAAAAGAAAAATAATATTAATTATAAAAATACAGAACACTCAGCAAACTAACATGGCTGAAACAACTCTGAGATTGTATTTTGCTGTTGCTTGCTAATAGATTGAGTGTCACTGGCAATACTTTCAATTGACTTTTTAGCCAGACACTCCTTATATAGCCGCCTGTGGTGCTTTTTTTGGTGCTGGTTGTTGCATTTCCCCTTACTGTGGCAACAATTCTTAGTCTGTGACTTTGAAACCAAAATATTTCCATATTACCGATGTCCTGTTTTTCTTTGATATTAATTCATCTGTTAATGCTTCTGAAGCTGCAAATGCCCCCATCCCACTTGTAAGCGCTTTCCTGTTTGTTTGTTTTTTTTATTGTGGGTGTTCCGCATAGTTCAGGTGCGCAATTCTGATTGGGTAGAACGAAAGTGTGCTCACTCAATTGGCTAGTAAGACTATCAAACACAGACAGCAGTCACGCATTTGCTTTGGGCGGGAGAAATTAAATAATACATACATATTTCATATTGCATCCTCTTGCGATTTAGCAAATCGCAACGTTACAAATTGCTTTCGATTAATCGCACAGCCCTAGTTCCACACAATTCATAAAAACAAACAATTAAGTTGTCCCAAAAAAACTTGTTTCAACTCATTTTAAATAAGTAGCTTGAACAAGCAGTAAAGGTAAACTTTTGAGTGTAGAGTGATGCGTGTTCTGTGCTGTTTTCAGGAGAGAAGCCCTTCACTTGTACGTCCTGCGATGCGAGGTTTGCTCAGAAGTGTCAACTGGTCTACCACTGCCGCATGCATCATGGTGAAGAGAAGCCGTATAAATGTGAATTCTGTGGAGCAGCTTTTGCCACATCTAGCAATCTGAAAATTCACATACGGTATGTGTGAAAATAATTTATGAACAATTTATTGGGTTGTACTCATTTTTATTTAGTTATTTTGTCAGAATTTAGTCTACTGGGTAATCTGGTTTGCACAAATATCACTAATAAATAAATTAGAGGAATAAAACGCATGTATAAAGTTCTTGTTTTTGCTGTTTTCTCTTAGGAAGCACAGTGGTGAGAAGCCGTATGAATGTGGAGAATGTGGGAAGCGCTTCACTCAGGCCAGCACTCTAATGTATCACAAGCGAAGACACACTGGAGAAAAACCATACATCTGTGACACCTGCGGCATGGCCTTCGCGGTGTCCAGCTCGCTCATCGCACACAACAGGAAACACACCGGTGGGTTTTTGGTGCATTCAGAAGAATCTGCATTTTCTAAAGTCATTTACTAACATGTCGACACCACTAGCTGTTTTTAATTGATGCATACATTCATTGTTTTAGGTGTGACTCCATATATATGCTTGGATTGCGGAAAGCCTTGCCTAACTGCAGGTGAACTTCGGAAACATATGGATGTCCACAATGGTAAATTTGGTCTTTTTGATGTCTTTTCAAATTGAGAATGTTTAGAATTAATAATTTTGAAATAAAATCTAAATTGCATTTATGTTTAATACACTTTACTGCGATTCAATTAGTTACATACAGTGCCTATAGAATATCATCATACCCTGTGAAAATCTATAACCTTTACTTGCATTACACCCTGCTTTCCAAAGACCTTCGGAATAAAGTTGTAGAAAGGCCCCGGTTAGGAGAAGGCTACAAAAACATTTCAATGGCTGGAAAAGTTATTTGGAATGGGATTTGATTTCTAAGTGTATGACAAATAAAGTAATTATTTCAAAGAGGTTTAATGATTTTCTATAGACACTGTATATACACTACAGGCTTTTTAGTAGCACCACTGATTCACAAAGGATGTGTGGAGTAAAAATGTGTTTTCCAGTTTTGAAATTATTTTTATCTTGTGCCTTTTAAAAGGAAAAGAAAAAAACAAGCGTTGAAATATTTTATTTCCAGCTTAATATAAAATAAAAGTATGCATTTTCCAGCATTTTATTTTGCACTTTTAAAAATAATATTGAGAAAAAAAGAATTTTTTGAGGTATTAAATTATTTTCTTGCTTTTATAATTCATCTTTAGAAGGATTGTTCATAGCTTGGACAAAATTTAATGAAGAAAATCTCCAGCTTTGAATTAAAATTAATTATTTTAATTTGCTCTCCTCAACAAAAGCTACCTTATTCATTCTAGAATTGTTGATTTTTATATTTTCATCTTTAGCCATTGTCATCATCTGGTGAACATTTTCTACATTTCTTTTTGTAAACCACAGTGTCAACATCATGCAGCTCTAGAAACCTTTCAAGAATTTATACAAAAACACATGTATCGGTTTTTTTTCTCTTGTAGGAGCAAGAAAAGTGATTTGTAATCTGTGTGGAATCATATTTTCAGACATATACAGCTTGAAGAAGCACAGCATCTTGAAACACAATGGTAGGTGTTAAATACTTTCTTGTCTGTTCTTTTTTTATTATCCACTTTCCTACACCCCATGATGCTTTTCATCAATTATGGGAGTTACTTCTGTTAAACTGTAAAGTGTTTTTTTTTTTTTTAAACCATGCAATGCTGTTATTCTTCTCACAGTTTAACCATCAAATATTAAAAGACTTGAGTTATTACTTTATTACATTGATTGCATATTGTTATTATTACATATTATATATTATTACATACTACTTTAAACAGTCCATGCAAAACTCTTTTTTAAAGCTCAGCAGTCTTTCTGCAGCAAGATTACAGATGTTGAAAATGATTGTACTGTATTGAATACAAAGAGAAAATAATAATAAAAAAAACACTGAACTCAAAAGAGATTTGGCCACAGACAAGTTTATAATGCTAATGTCAATTTAAAGGGCTTGTTAACCCAAAAATTACAATTGTCATCATTTAATCACGCTTGATATTTTCCAAATCAGTTTCTTGGAACACAAAATAAATTATTTAGAAAAATGTATAAAACAGGTAACCATTGACTTCCATAGTATTTGTTTGTCCTATTATGAATCATTTTTAATCTAAACACAATAACTGTGGTTAAAATAGCAAGTATTATGTTATTTTCATGATGGATAAAAATGCACAAACCTAAACGTACCTCTCAACCAATTTTCACTATGTATATGTATTATTTGTAGCACAGCTCTATTAATTCATTTTATTTGTAAATGGCGCCTTTCTGGACACTCAAGGTCGCCTTTACAACGAGCATCAACAGCCACAACAGAACAAATTAAAACAATTAATAAAACGTTGCCAAACAACATTATAAATGCATGTAAGGGGTTGCAGGTACAAACACATTGTGAGTATAAAATAACATGATATAAAATAGTCAAAAAAAAAGCCTGCTTAAAAAGATGGGTCTTGAGATGAGATTTAAAAGTGTGAAGACTCCTTAGATCAAGGGTAAGAGAGTTCCATAGTTGAGGAGCCCATTCTGTTTAATCAAGTGCAAGGTGGCACCAGGGAGAAAGAGTTGGCTGATCTAAGAGTGCGAGAATGGGAGTAAATATGGAGAAGTTCGGTGAGATATTGAGGAGCAAGATTATGAAGTGCCTTGAAAGTGAGTAATAGTATTTTAAAATCAATTCGAAGCTAAAAAATTATGCTATTTGGGTGACTGTCGCTTTAAATTCAAATGAGATTGTGCTCTTTTCAAAAGAGGGGCGGAGCTACAAATGCCTTTGTGTCAGCATAGTGGCAGATTTGAGAGAGATCGTCATTAATGGGTGGGCGTTTCTCACTCTGATGAGGCGTACAAAGGGAGAATGTCCATCAAAGTGTTTCTGCAGACTGTTTTCATCAAGGCTTTTTCAAGGATATTCAACCCATATTCGGAACTAAAGTAATCTATCCAATCTAAATATGTATTTTTAAAACCATTTTGCAGTCGTTCCAGAGCTAGAGACGACCCAGACTTCCAAAACCGACCCGACGCAGTGTCCCCTCAACATCCCGATCGACCACCAGGGCCTGATCGCACGTGTTCGTTCAGCTCTCGTCGATTCGCAAGACCACGAAATCCAGATGGAGCCTCCGCTGCCTATTTTGCCTCCAGAAGCGTCGCTCATCATCCAGCAGTCGGCAGAGCCTCAGATGATCATCCAACACGCAGACGGCAGCGAGCCCTCCATGATCTTCCAGCACGCAGAGTCATCTGAAGCCCCGATGCTCATCCAGCATGGAGAATCCGGAGAGCAGGTGAGCTACGTGGTGGAGCAGTACGAGATCCCAGCCACCGCCGAGATGGAGCACACACAGATCGTCATCGTTCAGACCATTGATTAAATAAATAAACATCAGCTTTTACTTCCGTTTTAAATCTGTGTTCTCCATCCGTCTTGTTTTCTAAGCTTGTGAATGATGAACTCTGTTGCGAGTGTGTGCGGAGATGAGATTCTCTTTTTTTTTTATTCAGAACATAATTTGGATCACTTATACACACTCCGAAATAAAAGTAGAAAATTGAACTCCTTTAGAGCAGTGTTTCCCAACCCTGTTCCTAAAGGCACACCGACAGTACATATTTTGGATGTCTCCATTATCTAATCTATTCATTTCAGGATTTGGAGTCTCTTCTAATGCTCTGATGAGTTGATTCAGGTGCTTAGGGAGGGGTTGAAAACGTGTACTGTTGGTGTGTCTTCAGGAACAGGGTTGGGAAACACTGCTTTAGAACAGTGTTTCTCAACCACGTTCCTGGAGGCCCACCAACACTGCATGTTTTGGATGTCTCCTTTATCTGTCACACCCATTACAGGTCTTTCAGTCTCTGCTAATGAGCTGATAATCGGTGTGTTAAGGAGACAAAGAAAATATGCAGAGCTGGTGGTCCTCCAGGAACGTGGTTGAGAAACACTGCTTAAGAATACACTTTTGTACCTTTAAGTTACTATGAGGTACACATTTGTACTTTTTGGGTGTTAAAACGTACCTTTAAGGACATGTTAGGAACAAAAATGTACAGTGACAGATTTTTTACCTTTATTTCTGAGATGTACAGATGTTTTCTGAAATAAAGGGAAGGCCAGATTTGGGTTTAGCTGTAATTATAAAAGGAAAAGCATTTCTGTTTCGTATGTTTAAAAAGGCTTTTTGTATTTAATTGAAAAGACAGTACGTCTATATGCTTTACAGGTCCTCCAGATGTTTTCAACTGTGTCTTTTAGAAGTATGATATGTAAATAGCTATAATGTTATATATATATATTTGACCCAGCCTCTGACCTGTTTCATAATGATGTGAAAACATTCAGATGCTCTAACAAACTGGGTAACTTTTATAATAAATCATCTCACGTATGATGTAATTGTTGTGGTTGATGTATATTTGAAAGTAATGGATTTAATGATGTTATTGAAGACCCACGGTAAGTCATTCTCAAGATTTAGTGTTAGTTTCTTTATAATATGTTGATGAATGATACTAAAGGGTAAGTTTTTGGTCCCCTTGTAGGTTCTTGTTTCTCTTTTGGGTCTGTTTTCAGTTAATTTGATATTTTTTTACGTTATATAAAGAATTGTTCCACTGAGTATTAATAAATAGTAACAAATATTTTTATTAATTAGATTTGACCATTTAAATTCAAAACAGGTCTATTCTTTTTTTTTTATTTGTATGTACTATTATATTTTAAATATACAGTTGCAATCAGAATTATTCAACCCCCTGATTTATTAACCCCCGTTTATTTTTTTCCCTAATTTCTGTTTAAAGGAGAGAGAAAAAAATTCAACACATTTCTAAACATAATAGTTTAAATAACTCATCTCTAATAACTGATTTATTTTATCTTTCCCATGATGACAGTAAATAATATTTTACTAGATATTTTTCAAGACACTTCTATACAGCTTAAAGTGACATTTAAAGGCTTAACTAGGTTAACTAGGCAGGTTAGGGTAATTAGGCAAGCTATTGTATAATGATGGTTTGTTCTGTATACTATTGAAAAAATATATAGCTTAAAGGGGCTAATAATTTTTACCCTAAAATGGGTTTTAAAAAATTGAAAACTGCTTTTATTCTAGCCAAAATAAAACAAATAAGACTTTCTCCAGAGGAAAAAATATTATCAGACATACTGTGAAAATTTCCTTGTTCTGTTAAACATCATTTGGGAAATATTTAAAAAAGAAAAAAAATTCAAAAGGGGTTCAATATTCTGATTGCAACTGTAGTAGCAAGCTGTTTATTATTGTTTCATTATAAGTGCAATGCTATTTTCAAGGCTGCTTCTCCCCAAATAATTTCTTATTTAGTAATTCTTTTCAAATTTTAAGATTTCACTCCTCAATATATTTCTGTATACCTTTGTCAACGATTTACAAAAGAGATTTTATAGTGAATAAAAACATATTACAATCAAATCCAGTTAATAAAATTGTCAAAAACGGGTGAAATAATGTTTCAGTGTTAGTCAGAATAATAGATATATATTTATGTTAAAATTAAACTGAAAACTTATTCTGATCTGTAGGCTACTTTAAATAACTATAGTAATAAGGGATCATACTATTTATTATATTTTAGGTAATGTGCTGGCCAATATTGATTTGAAGAAAAATACCCTGCTGAAAAAAACGTTTAAACTAGGTTTTGACTGGTCGACCAGCCTGGTTTTAGAAAGGTTTTGGCCATTTCCAAGCTGGTTTCAGACATTTCAAGCTTGGTCTTAGCTAGTCAGGCTGGAAAATGATCAGCTAAAAGCTTGACCAACCCAGCTATGTCCATCTTAAACCAGGCTTTAGCCAAAACCCATCTAAAACCGGCTGGTCGACCAGCTAAAACCTGTTTTAAGCTGGTCTAAAACCAACCTGGTTTTAAAGGGGTTTTGGTCTTTTTCTCCCAGTCTGACCAGCCAAAACCAGGCTGGAAATGTCTGAAACCAGCTTAGGCTAATAATAATAATTAGTATTTTAGGTTTTGTCAACAAATAATTATTCTTCTAAATATATCTGTTATAACTCTTTTTGTATTTAAATTGCTGTTACCCAAAATGGTAAATCGTGGTAAAATGTTAAGAAAACCCAAATTCTCATCAGCCTGAAGATGTCACCATTGCGCAGATGAGCTTTATTTTAGAATCGGTTGGCATAACTTCAGCTTGTTGCCATGCCGACTCAAAGCGTTAAACATGGAGGACTTGATGGAGCGATATTTATCTGTATGCGCTGAACTTCAGCAGCCCACAAATGCATCTGTTCTGGAAGTCTTGGAGAACAACAGAAGCAGGTTGGTTTGGAAAGTGTGTAAATATATAAAGTGTGAGCAGTCATTTCGACTTTGTTGCGAAATTGTATTTTATTTTGCAGTGATTGCGGTCTCAAATTAACCGGTAATGATCAACCTGGAGCCAGACTGACAGATGACGATATGCTGGTCTTGACAAAAACACTCGAAGGAAATTCGGCTATAAAAGGTAAATATTAACTCGTCCTACTCAGAACAAGATCAGGTTGACATGAAGATCATAAACTATTACAAATATTTACAGCTTTATTGTGACAAGTTTACGCCATAGTAAAAATATGTCAATGCTGACATTTTCATTCGCAATTTTTTTTTTACTTTTTATGACTGTTATGAGAAACAAATTAAACATTATAAGGTAAAAAAAAATGCGTAATGAGTTTATCTTGCCATTCTGACTTTAAGTTTCAAAGTTCTGAGGTTTTATCTCACAGATTTTCTCTCAACTGTCAATTTTGAAGACGAAATGGCAAAATATAAACAGATTAAACAGACATTTTTTCCCGGAGGAATTACGAAGTATTTGTTAGTATGATTTGAAGTCAGAGGTGTAAAGTAACAAATTACAAATACTCAAACTACTGTAATTGACTAGATTCTCTCAGAAATTTTAATTTAATAAGTAGATTTAAAATGTGTACTTTTACTTTCCCTTGAGTACATTTAATGCAGTATCTGTACTTTTACTCTACTATTTTCACTGCTTTATTATAGTTTATATAGTCACTACTTAATTTTTTTCTTGTCTATGGGGATAAAAAAAATTAGTCCTGTGATTCCTGTCCAATCAATCATATAGAAGATACATTGCATCATAATGAACTACCTCAAGACATGCAGCAAACCGTTTAAAAGCATCAAAAGGGTGCAAGAACATGTCCAAAATCTTTACATGCATCGACCCAGAGACTGTTTAGATGCATGTCACTGATGAGAAGATGACAGATGTTTTTGAAATGGCCTTAAACACCCATCAGGCATAGGACGTCAACATGACATCAGACTGACATTGTAACCCAACGTTGTAGAGACGTTGCATTTTGTTTGGAAATCAAAATTGTGTTGATATCAGAACCTAATGTCAGGCTGACGTCAATGTCTAACCTAAAATCAACCAAATATCAACATCTAATGATGTTACAGCTTGATGTTGTGTGGATGTTACCACTATGACGCCTATCAGATGTTGGATTTTGGTTGCCAAACCGGATGAATAAATGTCAGTATTTGATGTCAATATGAAATTGGTTTAAGATGTTGGCTCGACGTTGGATTTTGGTCACTTTCTAATACAACCTAAAATCAACCAAATATCAATGTAATTTAACGTCATTATTAGACATATTAATAACGTCCTTAGACGCTGGTTAGATATTAAATTTTGGTCACCTGATGTCACGACTTAAATCTAACCTAATATTAACATCTTATGATGTTGTGTGCCTGCTGGGCAATAACTGAATGCACTACAGAATGTTACGTTTAAACACATCCAGCAAAAAAGCATCAGCTTTTTACAGCGTAATACTCCCTACTCCTGAGTACTTTTTATAGGGCTATTTTACTCATACTTTGAGTAAAATTTATAACAGATACTTTTACTTGCACTACATTTTTAAGCAAGTAATGGTACTTTAACTTAAGTATGATTTTTCAGTACTCTTTCCACCACTGCTTGAATAAGAAAGTATACGAAAGTCTGACAAACAAATGTACAAGACTTAAATGAGGGAAAGATCTACGTAGCAATGTAGCATGTAATGTAGCAATGTAAACAACCATTGGATAAAAAACACAAATAAACATAAAAGTGATTGAAAAACAATATGTTTTCAGGTTTACTGCAAATTTACCAAATATATACAATATTTTGAGAGTGTAGGGAGACCGAATTGTTACATAATATTTGTGACTGTTCATGGGAGTGGGTGGAGCTAAAGATTTATTTTGGTGCTTCTCTGATTCAATTCTCTAATTGGTGGAATTTCTGTACAGTATTATGGGTAATGTAGTTTAGCCATTAAAAATTTTTGTTTTAAAAAAATGCAAACTGATGGAATCAGCAAAAGCATATATAATTGATTAACAAACCATTCAGTCTGTAAAAAAATTAATTAAGTTTTAAAAACTCAGGTCTGTGAGAGAAAAAAATAGCAATAGCCTTTATCTTTAACTATTGTGTGGCAGAAATAATGATATGAATGTGAGATGTCTTATGGCCACACCTCAAATCAAGTATTTGTAAAGTATTATTTACAACTGTAACTAACAAACCTAATTGCAGGTTTAGACCTTAGATACAACTGTATCACGGATAAAGGAGCTGTTCATATTGCACACCTCATTCAGGTATGTAATGCCATCAGAGTGTTACAAAATACTTTCCATGAGCTTCTTTATGTTTATGTTTACGTTTAACCAACCTTTCTGGTATGTATTTTAACAGGATAGCAAGTCCCTGCAGTCTCTTGATCTGATGTGCAATAACATTGAAGCAGATGGTGCAGAAGTGATAGCAAATAGTTTGCATGTAAGTGTGGCTGACTTAAAGTCATGGATATCTACATTTGTTTCAATATAGATTTAAAATGCATGTCATTCTTTAAATTGTACAGAAAAACATTACTTTGAAAACACTAAGAATGACGGGAAATAAGATTGGAAACCAAGGTGCAATGCAGCTAGCTGCCATGCTACAAATCAATGCTACTTTAGAGGAAGTGGACGTCTCAGACTGTGATCTGGTAAATTACCACACATATATAACCACAAAATAAAGGTAATCTGCATTCGAAATAAAGTATTGTGTTTATTCACTAGGCTACACAGAGTGTTATAGCATTTGCCATTGTTCTGATGAACAACAAAAGAATCTGTGCTATTAATGTTAGCCGACCGCTTCTTTTTAGTCTTCAGGTATGTTTTCAGCATATACCCACTCTACAATTGATTTGTTTGGTGAAAATTTGGTGAAATAAAGTAAGCCTAACTTAAATGACAGGAAGAAACGACAGTCCATATGGCCCAGATGCTGGTGGTGAATAACACTCTGAAGGAGCTGCACATGGGAAAGCATGACATGACTGATACTGGTGTGGAGGCACTATGTGAAGCACTGAAAAGAAACATCTCTCTACGCTACTTGGATCTTTGCTGGTATACACTCACCACGTCATGATTTTGCAAAATACGATGCAATCCTGGATTAACATCTATGTTGATCCTGGAACAATGTGTAATCCATACTTATTCCCTACCCCTAAACCCAATTATAACTGTAAATTATTCACAAAATCAGAAGGGAGTAATAGTTGGATATCAATCCTGTAGAAGTGCATAAACCTAACTGTAACAAACTGTAAACAGGATGATTGGGTGATTCTAATGTTGTTCCAGGATCAACATAGATGTTAATCCAGGAATATGTCCTACTTGGTGAAACTCTAATTCATGATCTTAAAAACGGATAGTTCACACAACTGGTATTTCTGTCATTGTTTACCCGCCCCAATATCAATCAATTTCAAAATCTGTATGTATGGCTGGGGAAAGCAAAGGACATTTTTACAACAGAATGTCATGGCTCTTTGTTCATACAATTAAAGTTAAATTTGACCACAGCTGAGCTAAATTTAAGAGAGTTATAACAATATTATCTGGAGTTTAGTTAAGATATGATTCTGCTTTTATGCTGCACAAGATACGTGCAAGTTATACTCATGTCTTAAACATTGAAGGTGAACTCTACATTTTAAAGCATTATTTCACCCATAAAATGAAAATTGTGTTATTATTTACTCATGTAATTCCAATCCCCTGAGACTTTTGTTCATCTTCGGAACACAAATTCATACAATTTATTTTAGATAAAATCCTAGAGCTCTCCGACAACTCCATAGACAGCAATGGTCCCAAGTTCAAAAAAGGATCCAGAAATATTGTCAAAACATTCCATTTGACTTCAGTGCTTTAACTGTAATCAAATGAAGCACCAAGAACAATTTAGTGACAGCGGGGTTGAGGATCCACATGCAGTTTATTAGGCAGATTGGTCTAAACAGGGTCAAGTCAAATTTAAGACTTTTTAAGACCCTTTAAGACCATTATGAATGAAATTTTAGACTTATACAGGGCTAAACACTAATGATTATTTATAATAAAAAAAATAATTAAATGTTAATATTTCTTAGTGACAATTTAATGTGTCAAAACAAGAAAACTGTAGTCGTATACACTTTTTTTTCACCATAATATTTCTTTTTTTTTTTTTTAATGACAAGTTTAACATTGTTAAAAGTGTATTTATTGTGGAGGCAGTTACATAAATAATCAAAAAGTATATATTTGTTGGCTTTTGGTGCAAATTAATTGCGTATAACTTCTATTCAACCTAATGCCTTTCTGTTATAAAACCTTAAGTTTCATGTCTATTTATAAATATTATGTCTACTCCCCCTTATTTGAATGGAAGATCATTTAAAGGGATATATTGCTCTGTTATTATCATGAGGAACTGTGTAATTGTTTTTAGTTTTCTTTCCCTGATTTACAAATTAAGTTATGTGTAATTAAATGAAATAAAACAGGGAAAAAGTATTGAACATGAAGAAAGGGAGGTGTAGGAAGGCAGTGAAAGCCCAGGCAGCAGCTGAAATCTCTCAGTAGTTACTCAACAATCCTCTGTCCTTCATCATTGTAAATTCATATTAACTGCTTTAGTCCAACAGTCCTACATTGACAAGATGATGAAGATGAAACCAGAGTGGACATTTCAGCAAGACAATGATCCAAAACACAGCCAAGGAAACTCTTAAATGCTTTCAGAGAAAGAAAGTCAAGCTGCAGAATGGCCTGACTTAAATTCAATATAGAATACAAAATAAAGATCAGATTTAAGAGAGGTGACTTCTAGAACCATCAAGATTTTTACACTCGGTGAAAAAATAATAATTATAATCACACCTCAGCAATGCATGTAACTTCATTCTCCATATGAGAGGTAATTCCATGTCACCAGCTCCTCTAGAAATATTATTCCCAGGAAAAAACATGATGTGTTCAATACTTATTGGATGCAACACTTTGGCCGCTAATTATTATTAAGGGAACTCTTCTTTCTTAATGTCTATGGTGGTTACGGGTCTGGAGAAATTACCATTTTTGTTTTTTCTCTTTCAGTAACAGAATTACACGGGACGGAGCCAAACACTTATCAGAGGTTTTAAAACAAAATTGCTCATTGGAGATTCTAGATCTTTCCTTCAACCGCATTGAGGATGAGGGTGCAATACATCTAAGCGAAGCTATCAAGCTGCCACACAGCAAACTCAAAGCGTTAGTGTCCTCTGTTAATCAAACTGTCTAAAATCTTCTTTCTCTATGCTGTCAAGCTTATATAATTGTTTTTGCCTACTAGATTATCTGTTACAAGCAACAAAATCAGAAAAGAAGGTCTTTTGTCCCTCAGCACAGCAATGAGAGTGAACTCCTGCCTCACACACATTTACATCTGGGGGAACAAGCATGAGGAGCCCGTTTGTGTGGTGAGATTCCGCAGATTTTTGCATTTTAAATCTCAAAAGGACATTTGGATGTCTTGATGTATTCTCTGCATTTGTAATCAGGCTTTCTCTGAGCTGATAAGCAGCGGGCGACTGTTGGAGGAGCACACAGATGTTTCCCCCTATGAAGTGGACGGTCATGTTTTTTTGGCAGAAGCGTCTCATGGTTTACGCAGACATTACTATTGGACATCTCGCTACGGAGAAGACAGAGATTCAAGTAATTCAGCATTGCCCCTGATGGCATCAGATTCATTGGCTCAAAAATCCAATTCATGATACGATTCACAATTCTCGGTTCTGTCTGAAAGTGTTTGTTGCTTTTGTCAGTAGCTGACAGGAAATTAATCCACAGCTCTGTTGGTTTCATTTGGATTTATTATAATTAATCGCATGGCTTGTGTTTTTGATAAGAGATTACATCTGTGTGTCCATGTGTCCAGTGTTTGGAAATGTCACACACCGTCATGTTGCTTGTGAAAAAACACGTCATTTATGTAAATGTTTGTGCTCACACTTAGTCTTTGCTGTATTGGGTGTGATTTTTCCACGTTTTATCAGGAAAGATTAAAAGCCAGAGAGATTTTGTTGATTTAAGAAGTTCAGTCTAAAACATTCTTTGCAGATAACAATGATTATTAAATCAGAACTAATTAAATGTACTCTCCAACCATTAGTTTTACAAATAATCACACAAATAGAGAGAAGACCACTGAAAATAGCTGTTTTTTTTTGGATTTGTTAGGCATGGGTTTGAGTAAAACCTTAATGTATATTTATTCTATGAAGTTCCGATACCTTTTCTTTCAAATTTCAAATGAAAATCTCATCATTTAGTGAATTTATTTTTTTATTTTATTTCAGAAAATGACAATTGGTCAGAATAACCAAATAATTTCATGATTGAAAATCATGATTACTTGTCCACATATTGATTTCTTAATTGTTCTGATGTTAAAACATTTTTACAGACTAATTTCTCTTTCGTACGATGATGCATATTAAACAAATGTTTACAATGTTCAAAATAATGCTGAAAGAGCTCCTCTTAAATATGATACTTTGTTGCGTTCACATTGAATCTCTTCTATGCTACGTGTGCAAGCAAAAGACTGCAGTTTACTTAACCACCACCGGTGTCGCTAATAACAAAAGTTTTTGAATTCTCGTTTTAAAAAGTTTGTTTTATTCTATATTGAATTAAAGGTGCAGTAGGAGATCTGAGTAAATGCTGGGGAAACACGCTAATGATGGATCTATCTGTGTGAACAGGGTGTGCAGATATACAAACTCAAATTTGATGACAGACAGTTTGAGTTACCTATCATAATTTTCGGCCTAAAAATTTAAAAATTAGATTTTTTAGTTCTATGCCTTATGCCGTAGTCACACGAGTTTGAGCATACAAGCTTTTGTAGTATGTTGCTGTGAAAAGAGGCGGGATTAGAAAAGATGATTGGTCCATATTTTAAATTTCTGTTCTGAGAGGTCATGTTTTGATCTTTAGGTGGTCTCACAGAATCACGTGATGTGATTTCGCAGGTCGGAGTTCACAAAGCTTGAACTTTACAAAATGCAGTGAACTGCGAAACTTGTCGCATGAGCTTGCGTTTCCGGTCTGTCGCATTTGCATGTGTATGATTGGAAGTCTATGGGGCAAAAAGTGCAGTGTGACCATGGTTTAGCCAGAATATAAAAATACATATAAAATAAAAACATAAAATATCACACGAGTAGCAGTGCGATGTGGCTGTATAGCAGCACTGGTGGGAGGTGTGCGTTAGTGTCCCACCAGTGACAACATACAGCCACGTCGCACTGCTACGAGTGTGATATTGCGTTTATACTAAAGTTCGACGGCATTATCGTGTATATAAAAAAGAAAATCAAAAGGAGAGTCTCAAAATCCTTTTGTAAGAGGAACTTTCTTCCACCATTCATTCACATCTGCAGCTGACATCAGAACAGCAGAAACTGTTGCTACTTTACCAACGTCACTTTAGAGCTAGTATTTGCATGATTCTCTAGCGTAATGTCTAAAGTGATGACAAAACAGGTGATTTTGCTCACATTTTAAAAGTATAAGGCTAAATGGTATAAAATGTCATCAGTCTACAGAGATTTCTCAGTATTTCTCTGTTGCAATTGGGAAATCACAATAAATAAGCCTGAAAAAGCCAAAGCAAAGCAAACACTAGCAGATTACTGTTGTGTTTATGAGAGGAAAAACGCTAAACACATGCAGGCATTTCTTCTTTCTTTCTGTTTACTGAACTAGTCTGCAGTAGCGAAAACAGGAGACTTAGTAGAAACAGATGGCCATCTCCGGTTTTAAGACATCAAGATGAGTCTCAAAGGAAGTTTTTTAATGATTTGATCAGCTGTAGTTTAAAATTACGCTGGGTTTTTCCTCCTCTAATGGCTTATTATGCGGTCTCTGTCGTGATCTTGTAGATGAACAACGTCAACCGTCTTTCCTCTGCTCAATGACAGGCTAATGGCTGCCGTCTCTCAAAAATTGTAAATATTTTAAATAGGCACTATCCTTATAAATAAACTGCATAGTTGCAATCTAAACAACTACATTCTTGACTAAAAAAGCCTCAAAAGTACATCAACAGCAGCAATATTTGTCAAACTGTAGAGTGTCCTCTGCTTGCTGGACGAGTGTTGTTATTTGCAGAATATGGCACGGCTATCGGCCAATCAGATTCAAGAACCAGACAAAACTGTTGTATAAATACATTTAGATCATTTACTTTAATCGTTACGATTGGAATGTGGAGAACTTCAACCAGCACAACAAAAAAAAATTCTGAATACAATCACCTACTGCACCTTTAAATTACATTTTTAATGTTGTATATTGATGCTAGAATATTAATGTTAGTTTGTGATATAAAAAAGCAGAATGCCTTTCAAATCAACACCTCATTCTCAGTAACGTCTTGATTTGCAACTTCAGTAACTTGGAAAACCATAATTGCCAAATGCTTCTCATTAACCTGCTGCCTTTGGGGTTGGTGTGTTCAGTCTGTCACATTCCAGGATGGCGCTTTTCTTGCTAAGAATTTTTTCCAGCTTGTCTCTTTCAGCTGAGCTCAGAGTCCAGTGCTGCAGAGACAGACGGTTGAGGGACGAGAGCTGTGGAAGAGCCTCCAACAAGGCGGGCAGCCAGGGGGAGACTGAGAGGGACGCGGAAGGACGCAGGCTGACATCCAGCTCCTCCAGTCCTGTCAGACCAGCAGCTTTCCCAAAAAGAGACGTCCAACCACCATCTCCCACACTGCCATTGTAGGATAAATCCAGTAGCTTCAGCTGGGAAAGAGCTCCACGCTGGCAGGTAGATTCTGCAAGATCACAATAGTTAGATGGATGTTTTCACTACAAAACTTTAAGCATCACACACCTCCCAACTTTGACAGTGGCTACAAAAGAAAAACTGACCATCATCCATTAAAGAACTGAAGAAACTGGCCTCCTTTCTAGGTGACAACTGAAACGTTAAAATAATGGCTGCGTCCGAAAGCTCTAAAATCACTTTTTTTCTTGGGAGTACATTATTCTGATTGAATTTTGAAGGCAGCATAGATGTATCCTTCATTAGCTTTGATATCCCACAATTCTGTGTGCTCCAGCTGAGCTAACAAAATAAACATAGCTTCTCAAAGTGCCACTCGGGCATCATTTTGTGTGTAAATGTAAGGTTTTTTTTGACCAACGTTTTCCACATTTGTTGGCATTTCTAGCTTGAAATTAGTAAACAAATATACAGTTAGTTATCACCAAAGTTTTTTGTTGTACACAGTTAACCCTTATGTACGGTTGAGGATGTTTTCATCAACTCTGGGGTGATTTTGAGTCTTAATTTGGCCATGACTTTCGTTTCATATGTTTCATTTCTTTGTTTTAGCTAGCAGAATGATTTTTGGTCATTATTTTGACACATATTTTGGGAAAATGCTTTGAAAATAAATGTTAAAAAACCTCAGTACACACTGGGCAAATTTACTACCCTTTAGTTATGTTTGGGATGAAAACATCCACTACAGTAAGCTGCTGTAAAAATGCATCAGATAAATATCTTTTTCATTTTTTTTTCATAAATCTGTTAATCAACCTACTACTATCAGAACTACTAAATAGTTTTTTTTTTAATTACAGGATTTTTACTTTTTTTTTTTGTGAACAATCAATTGAGTACAAACAAAATATTTCAAGGTACATTTGAATCTCAGTATGTGACCTAAAGTGACAATTTACATACATTATTATCAGGTGTAACCATAGTACTCAAATTTTGTTAAATTATAAAAAGAAAAATTGCATAAAAATAAAATAAAAATTGCATGTCATAATATAATTTAATAAATAATAACTAATAATAATATAATTCCTTCCAGAATAATCTAAAATTACCACCTTCATTATACACAAGGGGGATAACACAGAATACAATGTAAATATATATATATATAACCATATATGTATACACTAGGGTTGGGCAATGTAACGGTCAATATGGCCAGTAAAACCCGCCTTCTAGTACAGGAGCCAATCATCAATTGATATATGGCAAATAAAGCCCGCCTTCTAGTACAGGAGCCAGTCATCGATTGATATATGGCAAATAAAGCCCGCCTTCTAGTACAGGAGCCAATCATCGATTGATATATGGCAAATAAAGCCCGCCTTCTAGTACAGGAGCCAATCATCGATTGCTATAGACTGACGATACTCTGGGGGAGGGGCTCGGACCAGACGTGAGTTTCTGCAGATTTTGTATGAAATTTTGTTTAGAAATGAAACTAAAGACACAGTTGTTGTTTAATTTTATTGGTGATTCCTAATATGAAATTCAACCGTAAGGTTAGCAGGCAATTTTGGAGAATTTGAGGTTTCCCCATTCAAACAGAATGCCCGAGCACACTGCCCGAGAGGTCTTTCAAAGATGGCCGCCGAGTGAAATGACTTGCATCGTACAATGTCTAATGTGAAACATCGCGATGGATGATAGCATCGTCGTCGTAGGCTGCGGTGAATTAATTATTTATGAATAATACAAGGTTTCCGCTACATTCATTCATCCGTGGCGGGCCGCCACGCCAAAATTCATCCCTCCACGGCTACATTACAAATTCTCATTTAAAACATTTAGTCGTGTTTTTTTTTATAGCGGGTTATAAATCGCACCAAAACATATTAAAAGGTAAGTGAATTATAACAGCGCAAACATTTCTGTAACCGTAGTAGTGCTGTGCGCTATTTGTTCAACTGACTGACTGACTGACAGGTGCGTGAGGCGCCAGGAAACACGGCGTAGCTTTCAGCTAAGATGAACACAGTTGCCATAAGTATACTTATCTTTCGGGAGTTTATAGCCGTTTCACTTTACTTCAGGACGCGTTAATGTCGGAAAACGCACAAAAACGCACTAAATCGCACTTCAGCAGCGCTTACTGGAGAGCGCACGAGAAGATCTGCACTTGAGCATGTAAATTTGAGTGCGTGCAAGAAGTTTTGTGCACGAAGAGGAAATCGGCGCGCAAGCAAAGAGATTCGCATGCTCATATTACATGAATGCATTCTCGACTTGTAATACTGCGTGTAATATTTGTCTTTGAAATAGTTGGCATATCTGTGTAAAAAAAAAAGCCTGCCGCCACAGCTGGGAAAAATCCTAGAGGAAACACTGTAATTAATTCATAAATTAATTATTTGTAGCCTACCGTTTCAACTACCTGACCACTACCTGACCCGCATGGGCTTTGATTTACCCATAACTAGGGCCAGAAGGAATCTGCGGACGTTTTTTGCAATTTCTGCAGAGAATTTTGGTAAAAATCTCTAAAAATTTAAAAACTGAATAAATTCAGATTTACACACATTTCCTTAAGTAAATAAACAGAATTAATGATGGGCTAAAAATCTACGGAAATCTGTGGAAAATCTGCGGAATTCTGCGCGCACAGATTCCGTGTGGGCCTACCCATAACCTACAGTTATGGGTAAATCACACAAATACACACAAATTACCGTGTGTCAATCACTTTTTCCGCGGGACTCTGGCATGAATAGGCAGAGTGATCTGTGTCGTTATAATCTGTGTCTGTGTCGACAAACTTGGTTGGTAAAAAAGGTGCACAACCAACAGCAACCAACCAACAGTATCTGAGGTTTTCGCTAAAATGACTAAGTACAAGCGTGTAAACGAGAGATTGAAGCAGTGTACTGTGACGCTGTGACACATTACCTGATACAAAAGAATGAAGAGTCGTTAGATAGAGACAAGATGAATTAAATATCACGTTTAACAACTATAGTGAAACGTGATCCAGCGGATCCAACGTGCTCCTGTCTGACGAGCACTGCTCTCTGGGGTTTTGTGCTCAAAGCTCCCTCTGACTGCTGGAGCTCAGAGTCAGACACACATAGCCTACACTGAAGCGCATAACAGAGTGTGTGTGTGTGGTCATGTGATGTGCTTTTTCAGCGGTAAAGTGTAGAAGAAGGGCTTTTCAGAAATGCTAGATGAAACGCCAGTGTGGACGTCGATTGTTTTCGTTCTAAAAAGACGTATTAGTGTAAACGGGTTCAGGGCAGGGCGGGGCAGGGTGGAGGATCACGATGCTGGCTCAGCATCAAGATGTCAATCGGCGGTGGATGATGGCATTGTCTATCAACCCAACCCTAGTATACACACATTAGCATGTATTTATCTATCTAGAGCAGTCAAAGTCAATTCCTGGAGGGCCGGAGCCCTGCAGAGTTTAGTTCCAGCCCTGCTTCAACACACCTATCTGTAGGTATCAAACAAGCCTAAAGCACTCAATTAGTTTGATCAGGTGTGTTTAATTGGGGTTGGAACTAAACTGTGCAGAGCTCCGGCCCTCCAGGAACTGGCTTTGACACATGTGATCTAGAGCATCTCCTATTTGTTTATAGCAACAAAATCAGGTCTTCTAACTGAAATATATTCAACCCATTTCCTCTATTTTTCAAGTGATACATCCTTTTTAAAATTTCCATTGTATAGATCTCAATAGTTGCATCTATCCAATTATTGAAGGTTCGTCGCTCTTGTTGTAGCCATTTGCGTGTGATTGCTTATATACTGCCAGCCATGAGAGCACGCATCAGGTATTTATTGTCAGCCGTTACTGTATCTGGATTTACACAGCCAAAATGTAACAACTTACTTTCTAGAGGTATATCTCTTTCAAATATATGTTGAAGAGCCTCCTGTATTTCTTTCCAGTATTCTTGAATATACATACATTCCCAAGGTATATTATAATGCTTTGCTTTGTTACATCCACAGTTACGCCAACATTTTGGAGACTTGTTGGTAGATTTGGTTGTTAATGCTGGGGTTTTGAAATATCTAATGTTTTTCTAACCGTATTCTTTCCAGTTTAATGAACTTGTTGATTTCCATTGCAATTCCCATATATTTGATCACCATCAGTAAAGGTTATTCCACATTCTGTCTCCCATTTTTCTTTTATATAAATTGTGGAATTTGTTTTCATACTTCTCAGACTCTGATTTTAACTTTTTAATTGCCAAGTTCATAAATGAAGTTACTGATTTGGTGAAAAAAAAACACATCAAATGACTTATTTTCAATATAAAAAGTAATTGTGAACTGGATTTTTTTAGTCACAGTCTTGAGCACATGAAAGGATAGTAACAACATTGCCTTTGATGCATTGGTAGTTTTTGTGCAGCATAAGATTTAAAAAAATAAATCTCCCTAATTTACTGTTTTTGCCCCATTGATTTCCATTATAACCACATTTTCACTTTTTTTCAAATAATATTTATCTGATGCATTTTTGCAGCAGTTTAATTTAGTTTTCACAACGAAACATAACGAAAGGTACATTTGAACAGAGCACAAGGGTTATTATGTTGTTTCTGAAGTATGTCAGAGTCACTGACTCACAGGGCAGCAGGGCAACAAGTCACCTGCCTAAGCTTTCGGACGCAGCCAATCTAAAGCTTTTCACACATGAAATAGTTAACCTTTGGTTATTCAGAACTCTTGCTTCATGTTTCACACTGTTTATTGTGCACACTAACTTTGTGACTTCTTGTTAATGTAAATATGTAATCAGCCAATCACATGCCTGCAACTCAATGCATTTAGATGATCTTCAATGCGAAATGATCTTCTGAACCCAAACCAAGCATCAGTATTGAGAAAAATGCTGATTTAAAAGTCCTATTAAATTAAAATAAAGTTTCTTTTTTTAGATGTTAGTATCAGTATTGTTAGTTTTTAAGATATCTAGTATAATATATCTAATATTATATCTAAATAATAAGCTAGTGTGCACCAAAACAGTGACAAAATTCACGTTTAGAAGATATAACACTGATATAAACATGTAAAGCTTGTAGTTTGTCACTTCTGCCTAAATGGATCAACGGTTTTGTTCACATCACCTCAAACTTCAGTTTCTCGTCAAATCTTGACCAATCAACTGCTCTCTAGTACATGCCCCGCCCCCTTCAAGACGCTTCTCATTTGTTTTTCATTTGATGCAATTGAGCTCAACCACTCTCACTGGCAGAATGGTGATAAAAACAAAACACTATTGGCTGTTTTTTTAAAAAGGAGAGGAGCTACACTATGTCCCACCCTCGTGTTTCGGTTGAGATTACATCAAACATCAAATAAAATGCATATTTCAAAGCACTTCACGGGACTTTTAGGTCACTTTAAACATGGCATGGTTGATGTTAGATGAGCTGATCTCCTGGCATTTTTAGAGTCTTTAGAGTTCACAGAAAATCATCAGAATAAGCGATAATTCCTAATGAGTGGTGAATCTTTGAGCAAAACTGCCCTGTTCATGCCAAAAGTCAGAAAAAGATTAGACAGACTAGTAGGAGCTGATGGAAAGGCAACAGTTGAAGAACCTCTTATTAGAATAGGTTCTGCAGAAGAGCATTTCACAACATGTCAAACCTTGAAAGAGATGAGCTACAGACACTCCATATGAATATAGGGCTTGTGTTGGCTATTGGTGGCAAAGTATCAGCCGTAACATTCTAACAGTGCATCGTTTCACACTGACAAAGCAAGCTTTCAGATGACATACAGTGTGAAAAGCTCTTACGTGTTCTGAAAGTCCCCGAAATCATACCATGTTTGATATCCTCGGACCAAATTAAATCATAGTCTGAAGCTAAAAAGGTCTGAACTTATTATACGCTCCTCAACTCAAATCTGCCGACTGAGATATTACTCATTATACTTATTCAGGCTGTAATTTGGAGCAAATGTTATTTAGTGCACTTTAAAATGTACTTTTGAAGTTCTTTGAACAAAACTGACCTAGATGTAGCACATCTTCTGTGGTTAAATTACAGCTGCTCAGTCTGAGTTCCTGTAGTTTGCAATCAGCCTGCAGGGGCTCCAGAAACTCCCTCAGATTTTCCCCAACACATTTGTTCCAAGACAAATTCAAACTTTCAAGCCGTTTCAGCGTCTGCATGACGGTAGCTGTGAACAATCGCGGAAACGAACAACATTTTAACGGACTCATTTTAAACTGAAATAGCATCAAGTTTTGCCAATTCGTATTTGTTTCCTACCAATAGCCTGACATGCAGAATCACTCAAGTCACAGTTGTTCAGTGGAAGCTTGGTCATTTGAGAAAGAGGAAGGCTTTGCAGAAGATTCTGGAGTGTGTCTCCAACACTTTTGTTGGATGATAAATCCAGCTCTCTGAGCTCTTTAAGAGATGGAGCCACCTGGACTGAAAAAAGTGAATTAAAACACAAATGCAAACAAGATTGCTTAACTTTAAGTTAGAGCTGGACGATATATCGTTTCAGCAGCATTGATATTGCAATGTGTGTATGCAGAACAGTCACATCGAAGGATGTGCAGTGTTGAGTTGGGAATATACAGTGCTCAGCATAATTGAGTACACCCCATTTTGAAGATGAATACTTTTATCCATTTCTCAGTGAATAGATAGGCAATGTATTTTGGTGCATTTAAACGAAACAGATTTATCAAACAGAACGAATTTATTCAAATAATATTTTAGTCACCAAACATATTTAGAAATTGAAAGATAATACAATTAAATTCAAGCAAAATATTGCAAAAAAAACATTACAACCTACAAAATTTCAGCTTAATTTTTCAGTTTTTTTGCTTCTCTTGATTTTGCCTCTTATTTTAAATTTATATTTAATATTTTTCTATAACATAAATTTGGCTGTACTAGTTTTTGGACCGTTATTGTAAGTTATTTTGTTAGATAAGCTCCAGATTTGACTTCAGTTTCAGTTCATTTGACTTTTGATTTTTTTCAATATTGATTTTTTTCAATATTGTCCAGCCCTACTTTAAATGAACGTGTCTTACCTAAAGTCAGCACATCGTCTTTTGTTAGACAGCACAGATGCATGTCCAAACTTCTCAAGTGTGTGAGAAGAAGCAGATTAGCAGCCAGTGTACTGAGACCTCCACCTGCTTCCTTATTACACGATAGATCCATGTGCTCTAGTGCAGTGATGAACCTGAACGCCTGGCCTATTAACATTTCAGAAAATATATTAAAAGAATATCAGATAACTGGCCGATCATTTTATGTGTATCCATGGATCGTGTTGTTAATAGTTATGTTCATCTGTCATTTAAGGTCCATCAAAAGTTTTTTTTTATCATCGCTCTCTTACCAAGGGCACTGAGATGGTCTTTACTGAGTCCACACATGCTCAGCTTTAGGGTCTTCAGCCGTGGAGTTGTGCTGAAGGAGGAGGTGAGGTTCTCCATTCCCTTTATTGACAGCTTGTTATTGGACAAATCTAACTCTTCCAAACCAGACAACAGTGGAAGAGCTTCACCTGAAAAAAAATAACGACAGTGCTTTGAAAAGGAAACTGATATGCCATTTTTTTACCAGTTATAGCTTTTTCTAAATGACCTAAAGCTGAATGAATGAATGAACTGAATATATATATATTTCAGTAGCACCGCGATACTATGGCTCCAGGGCGGTGCCTCTGTCGTTTGTAAACGGTAGTATCGTCATTATCACATGTTGCATGTGGTAAAGTGACTAAAATGTTCACACATTTGTGCCAGCAAATAACCAATAGACCATTTTTTATTTATTTATTTACTTTCAAATGTCTGCATTAAGGCTGCAAACTATGTAGAATGTGTGCCTTTTATGGTATTGCACATTTTCTGACCGGGATAATCTCTTAAAAAGAACAACTCAATAAAGTGAAATTTGTAATGACTTTGGATTCCTGCCTGATAAGTCTGAAAAAAAAATACAATAGATGAGAAAAAACGAAAATAGCAACAAGAAACACTAAGAAAACAATAATTTTTCACTTCATATTTTGTTGAAATAATCTATTGTATCGAATTTCGTTTCCTATAATTTGTATCTTAATTTTAGGGTATTTTTCATTGGTCAGTTGTCTACAAAATAAATAAAAAGAACACATAACATTTAAGGTGAATTGACATGCGTCAAAAGCTGCTATTTTTCCGCTGCCCAAACCCTAACTCAAACTGTTAAACAAAAGTGAAATATTTCTTCTTTCGAATAATGTTTTATTGTTAAATGCATGACCAAAAATAAAAGAATAGCATAAGTTAAACTCATTTCACTTGACAAAAATCATCGGCTTTGAGAACTGAAACCCTGCATTTAGTCTGTTATTTGTTCAAATCAGCATGCGTTTCATAAACCGGTTTTTGAGTTAATGATTAATGAGCAATCAAATAAATAAAATAACTTCCTACACTGTAAAAAAAAATCCGTAATTTTACGATTTATTTCCGGCAGCTGGGGTGCTAGAAATAAACCGTAAAATAACGTCCGTTAAGTTACAGAAATTTACTGTAAAATAACAGAGGTTAAATTACAGAAATTTACCAGTGATTTAAATTTAAAGAAATTTCTGTGATTTAATGTCCGTTATTTTATGGTAAATTTCTGTAATTTACAGCCGTTATTTTACGTTTTTTTTCCGGCACCCCAGCCGGAAAGATACCGTAAAATTAAGGATTTCTTTTACAGTGTATATAACATAGCCTATGATGCCGTTGACTATAATAGAAAGATGAAGCATAAGTGAGCGAATGGTCTGTGATCAGCATGATGGCAAATCTATGCCAAAAAAAAATTGTTTATTTATTATTGCAATAACAACAAAACGGTCAGAATATATAAAACAGAGAATGTCTGTACAAATAATAGGTTTTCAATAATAAGGGAATTTTAAATTAAATTTAAGTTTTATAACATAAAATATAGTATTTTTGACAATTTGCCTTATTTCGTAGATTTGAGATATGAATTAATACAGTATTGCGATACTACTTGGTATCATGATACTTCTGCTGGTATAGTATGGTGGCCTAAATTCATGGTATCGTGACAATTTATATAATGTGTGTGTATATATATATATATATATATATATATATATATATATATATATATATATATATATATATATATATATATATATATATATATATATATATATATATATATAAATTCTGTTTGAAAAGAATATTTTCTTATTATACAGTGTTGTAAAAAAGTATTTGCCCCCTTTCAGGCAGATTTGGACAGTTTTTTTCCCAACTTTTATAAATGCAGTTTTAAATGAAGCTAAAAGACCATGTTTTACTCAAATTTAAAGAAGAGTTTAGGTTCTATTGTCAATGCTTTGAGATTTATAGGGATTTTAAGTAGTAAAATTAAGTAAAATTTGTTAGAAATGTAATTTAAATACAATTTTAATTATGTAATTTATGTTATTTAATGCTTGTTTTAAGTAACGTACCCAACAAAATATATGTAAAAATATAAAGGGAGTCATTTTATTGAAGTCATATTTCATATAAGTTCTGTATATACAAGTATATATTCAGTTAATTTAACATATACAGTATACATATAAATCTAGTAGATATAAGTTTTGGACTGCTCACAAAAATGTACTTCATAGTTAAAATCCCAGTGTGGAATGGCTGAAGGTTCTGCTTAAATGTTTGCATTTTTTCTAGGTTTATACAAGTCTGGTCTTACTCAGAGCTGTAATGTCTGTCTCCGAGAGCTGGCAGTCCACCAGGCGGAGGTCTTTCAGTCTGCTTTCAGGTTGGATTTGTTCTGTGAAGTGTCTAAAATTTCCTGCACCGATGCCAACATTCCAGGACAGATCTAGCACCTCTATTAGAGGAATGCAGTCGAGAGCCTCACCTGGAGTATCAGTTAAGGAGAGGTTTATCACTTCTACCAAATAATTTCTAACCTAAATTAATCAATTTTAAGATGTAAGATAAAAAAATTCTGAAAATTATTTGTAAACCATGTTAAAGGGATACAGTTCACTCAAAAAAAGTTTAATTCTGTAATCATTTACTCACTCTTTACTTCAAACTTTATGTTTTTCTTTTTTTCTGTTGAACACTAAAGATGATTTTCTGAAGAAAGCCTGAAGCCTGTAACCACTTCTTATATGTTGATATTGTATTTGATATTATTTTGCATTTTAATATTTGTTTTTCCTGCTATGGAAGTTAACATTTTTGGTAAACTATCCCTATAGTATTAGGTATACCTTAATGTATACCTTAATGTATTAGGTATACATGTAGTTTTCCCCCATGACTTTCACTTTTATTATTTTTACCATTTTGATAATAAATGAGAGCAGAAACACTTATTCCTTAAGTTAATAACTTTTATCTTTTTTTTCTTCTTTTGTTTATGGAACTTGTCAACTTTAATACAATTGACGAAAATAACAAAAACATTTAAAGTTTAACCAAAAACGAAAATTTCCTCTCTATTTACTCTCAAAACCAAGTGGTTCTATACTTTTATGAATTACTTTATCCTGTTAAAAACAGAACAAGATTTTCTCAAGAACGATGGAAAAACAGTTATTGACGTTTATAGTAGGGACAAAAAAAATACTATGGATGTCGATAGCTCATGTTCAACAGATAAAAGTAACTCAAACAGATTTGGAACAAGTGGAGAATGAGTAAACATTTTTGTGTGAACTATCAGTTCAAAAGAACATTTTAACACCCTAAAGAACATTTTTTTCCATTGTACAGAACCTTTTGGGCAATGGAAATGTTCTTTGTGTGCCAATACAAAAGTGCACACTCAAAATTATAATAAAAGTCCATGTAAATGACGTGAGGGTGAGTTAATGATGACAGTATGTTCATTTTTGGGTAAACTTTCAGTCACTGATCTCCTTCAGTCCTAATAATAATGTAATATTAGCTGTACCGAGAGCAGTCAGGTCCAGCTGTGTTAATCTGCAGCTGCAGAGCTTTAGCGCTCGGAGCTTCTCCACATGCTGCAGATGTGCAGTGAGAGCCTTCAGAGAGCCTCCGAGCAGATCATTCCAGGACAGCTCCATCAGCTCCAGCTCAGACAGGAACGGCAGCAGGGTGGCTGAGGAAACGTCCAAACAACTGTTAGACAACCAGATACATGCCTTCTTGTGTATGATATAGTGTGTGAGAAAAATCTCCCACCCAGTTCCACTAAATCTGTGGCCGTCAGATCACAGTGGCTCAGGCTCAGGTTGTGACTGTGAGGGGTTTTGCCGAGCTTTTGCATGAACTGCTTGACCCGACCCCAGCCCACAACTGAGCCGCTCTCCTCAGCCGTGATGCTGCTCTCTAAAGAAAAATAGGATGATTCACATAATTTGCTTTAGTTCCAGGGTTTCCACTCTAGACTTTCACTGACTAAAAAGGTGAATTTCCATGAACTATAATGAATGGAAAATCAGACCGCTGTTGTGTTTTGCATAATATAACATTTTTGCATGACTTTAATAGCCATTATGTGAACAACAATTTTCCACAGATTGGGAGAAAAAAATCTAAGTTACTGTTTGCATGGCTGTGAAGTGCTGCCTATCCCATATTTGATAGCTCGATAGTAGGTTTGCAAACTTTACATTTAGTTTTTCTGTGGTCGTCTTTTCTTCACCCTCTTTGTCATTCACCAAAGTCAAATCTCCTAAAATTTATATTATTACTTCACCAAAGTCAAATCTCCTAAAATTTATATTATCCTGACATAATATTCATTCAATCATTTTCTTTTCGGCTTAGTCCCTTTAATAATCTGGGGTCACCACAGCGGAAAGAACCGCCAACTTATCCAGCATTTGTTTTACGCAGCGGATGCCCTTTCAGCTGCAACCCATCTCTGGGAAACATCCATACACACTCATTCACACTCATACACTACGGACAATTTTAGCCTACCCAATTCACCTGTACCGCATGTCTTTGGACTGTGGGGGAAACCGGAGCACCCGGAGGAAACCCACACGAATGCGGGGAGAACATGCAAACTTCACACAGAAACGCCAACTGACCCAGCCGAGGCTTGAACCAGCGACCTTCTTGCTGTGAGGCCACAGCACTACCTACTGCGCCACCGCATTGCCCCTGACATAATAATTACATTTAGTTTTTAAAAGTTAATTACGTAAAAAAAATTAAATGTAAATTTAATGTAATTTTTCAAGAGTTCACACTTAGATAATGCTCGACTATGATAGCAGGTTTGGTATGCTGTCCCAGGAGAGAATCCTGAGCTCGGATATAGATGAGCCCAATGGTCGGGATCACTCAAGATTTCTCATGAGCCCCCAGTTCGTTTTTTATATACTTTGTTTATTATAGTGGTTCTAATTGATTCAGTATGCATGCATAAAGTGCTTGTGACAATTCGCTTATGTACATGTTTTTAGACAGTGGGAGGAAACCGGAGTACCCGGGGAAAACCCATGCGGACACGGGGAGAACATTTAAACTTTGCGCAGAGAATACCGACTGGCTCAATTAGAACTTGAACCATTGGCCCTCCCACTGCACGGCAGCAGCGCCAGCCACCGAGCCACCATGTCGCCCAATCATAGAATTGAGGAGGAGGGAGAAAGGTAGGATAGAGGGGGCGGGGGGGTTACAAAACAAAGATAGGGAATGAAGTTTAGGCAGGATATTTATAGTAATTTTGGAATGATCCAATAGGCAAGCTAATGATTAGCGATAAGGATCAGCTGTAGTCGATCATATCACGTGCTCCTCTCAAAATTAGTTTGTAAAACTTCACTTATGTACATTTTATATTATATTTTTATATTTATTTTTATATTATATTATATAATTAAATTTACATAAATTATTACATAAAAAAGTTACATTTAATTAACAGGTTCACTGTGGTGACTGTACTTACAGTAAGACTTACAGTAAGTGATTCGTAGTTGACGAATGGAATAAAATGTAGCTGAAAATATATTTTTAAAAACCTAAATATAAAAATAGACATGAAGCAACCCTGTGGGAACCACACATTTATTCACCATTTGCTCACATTCAAATAGTTCCAAACCTTTCTTCTGTCTTCCCATTGACCTCAACTGTATGGTCAAAAGTGCAATAATCAAAAAAAATAAAAGAAAAGGAAATAGAAAAGTCAAAAGAACCCAAACATTTTGGTTACCAATGTTCTTCAAAAAATGTTCTTTTGTGGGAAAAAAAAATAGATATATTGAAGAACGCTGTTTTTTGGCCATACATTGGATGTCAATGGAACCAGAAACTTTTCAGTAAGCTATTATTTAGTTGGTTCTCAACTTTCTTTGACTTTCTTCAACTAATTTGCTTACCAAAGTATGTCTGTTCCTCAAAAAAAAAAATTAAATAAAAGTATAAATATAAGAAATTTGCTGATCAAAGTAGTAGTTTTTGCTATCCAAACAACATGGGAATAGAAACTCTATTGTTATGAACATGTTTAAAACACGATATTTTCAGATATACCGTAAAGTGGTTTCAAACCTTCATGAGTTTCTTTTTCTGTTTATCACAAAACAACATATTTTGAAGAATGTTGGAAACCAGTAACTGCTGACTTCAAATACTATGGATGTCAATGGCTACCAGTTACCAACATTCTTCAAAATATCTTCATTTGTGTGTGTTCAACAGAAGAAAGAAACTCAAATAGGTTTGAGTGAGTAAAAGATGACAGAACTGTCCATTTAAGCAACTTACCTCTCCCAGGCTCCTTATTTTCCTTTACGTCACTGGTGTCTGATTCCTTTATCTCAGGTATTCCTCCATTTTTCCTGTCGCTGCTCTCAGATGGCCGGAAGAGTCGTCCCACAGATGTTTTCTTTCTCTCTGTGAAAGAGGTTTTTCTTCGCAGCTGGTTCATAATCAGATCTAGAGGAGATCTTTTCTGAACACTCTCCTTCCCTTTCGCAGCCTCTGCAGTGTGGTGACCAAAAATGCATTTAAAATTAAATGTTTTTGAAATTATTATTATTTTATATTTATATTCAATAACTTAAATGTTAATATCTAGCATTTTGTAAAAAAAAAAATTGTGTCATTTAAGTATGTTAATGCCATTTGTGTTTTTGTTAGATTTTTGTTAGAATTCCAAGATATTATCAGGACAATTGTTATTACAGTCACAGAAAAAAAATAAAAATAAAATAATTAAAAACTAGTTATATTTATCATAAAATGATGTAATTGTTTGATTGTTTATATATTTTCATGACAGTGTGATCATAACAGTAGGCCTTACTGTATATATATATTATTTTTTTCTAATCTCACACCAAACTAATATTACATTTTAGGACAATTCATTCATTCATTCATTCATTTTCCTTTGACTTAATCTCTAACTTATTCAGCATATGTTTTACACAGCGGATGCCCTTCCGGCCACAACCTAGTACTGGGAACACCCATACACATTCATACTCATACGGCCAATTTAGTTTATTCAATTCCCCTGTACCGCATGTCTTTGGGCTGTGGGGGAAACCAGAGCACCAGGAGGAAACCCACGGGAACACGGGGAGAACATGCAAACCCCACACAGAAATGCCAACTGGCCCAGCCAGGACTCAGCCAGGACCTTTTTGCTGTGAGGCGACAGTGCTAAACACTGAGCCACCGTGCTGCTATTTTAGAACAATTATCATATTAAATATATACAGAATTGTTGTCAAAATATTTTTAATTAAAAGTGTTTTCATGACACATTTACATTTGTTTCTTTGATTTGATATTGAATGAAATTATCAGAACGATTATAATGAAAATATTAAAATAAAACACACACACACACACCTGTGTAATAACGTTCAATAAAGTACACTGTGCGTGTCATAATTATCAATCATTATCATTATCAAAACACTTGTAAATACTGTCTTAAAATTTTATGTGATTAAAACAATTTTTTTACAATTTCTTTATTACAAATTATGTAACAATATATATTCTACACTGGATTTATTATTAATAACATTTGTATTTATTATTTCATTAATTTATTTAGCATTTAACTCTAATTCAAGGTGTTTTCTTTCTCTAATTGCAGGTTTTCTTAACCTTTGGATAATACCAAAATTATTTGGAAAAATTGGCTTCGTGTAAAATCGTATTGACAATATATATATATATATATATATATATATATATATATATATATATATATATATATATATATATATATATATATTATTGCAATTTATGGTGTTCAGTGTGACCCGGACATGCTTTTGTTTTGACAGGCTTCGCGGGATTCACACCTGAAGAAAACTTACCTGATGAGTCCATTGTTCCTTCAAAGAAGTTCTCGGCTTATCTGCAGGTAAATTATAAAGGCTTGTGATTATTCTCCTCTTTCTTCAGTCATAAATATATTGTAATATTCAAAACAAAATGACTCACGGTCATTTTATTGACTTGTTTACATTGTCATATCCTGCTTGTCGGTTTAACAGGACTAGTTTTAAAATCATACGATCAAACTGTTGCATGACACAAGTTGTTCCTACCTTGAAATATGTCTTGAATCTTTCCAATATCACGCGTTCATCAATTCGCGATGGTTTTATGTGATTTCAGTCGCTATTTACACCTGTCGCATTCATCTCTTTCACACCGGATCCCGGAAGTTTGTTTGAACTTTGGCTTCATAAAAAAACACTGTAAACAAAGGGCTGTCACATGAATCCATCCTCTTTAAAGTGATCGCCCATTCAAAATCTTAGTTATTCATTCATGGAAATGACACTTTAACGTTACCTTGAATCTGCTGAGTGGACAACTGGAGATGGTTAAACCTACTGTATATGTGAAACGTTACTATAGTAACCGTCAGTTACCACTGAAAACTTTTTACACATGAAAAATAATACATAACAAAAGAAGCCTTGGCATTTTTTGAGATACACTAGTTTCATTGTATTGTTTGTTTACTTATCTGTGACAAGATTTTGATACAAATGTGCCTTTTTTTATTACAATATAAAGTAAATGTGCGATTAGAGTGTCAGATATGTCGTCCTCACTGAATAAAAGTTGCAAAATTGATTTTATACACACACACACACACACACATATATATATATACAGAAAACATGTTTTGTTTATTTTTATTTAATTGTTTATTTCTGTGGTGATAAAATATGAGTAAAATGGTTCAGTTTAGCGATAAATTTATGTAAAAATTAAACGCAAACACTGACTTGCATATTTTTTAATTTAAAGGGGACCTATTATGCAAAAATTACTTTCATAAGGGGTTTAAACATGGTCATGTGGCAGCAGTGTGTGAATAGCCAGCCTCTAATGGTAAAATGTTATTAATTCTATTTTTTTATAATCACACTTAATAAATACAATCTGTAAAAACACTTTGATTGACATTCTCCCTTTTGTACGTGTCATCGGAGGGGGAAAACTCCGCCCATTTGATGGACGTCACCAAAACGGCACAATTTGGATCAAAATCTAAAAGGGGCAGTTTCAAAGAAATATAAAACATTATTTGTGAGTTATTGTAAGCTGAAACTTCACATGCACACTCTAGGCACATCAGAGACTTATTTTACGTCTTGTAAAAAGGTGCATAATAGATCCCCTTTAAAAGAAGGGTAAAAATAGTAGCTATTTGAATTACTTTGTATTTGGGAGCTGCACTGTGATCCTTACATCTTTGGATAAGTCATCATATTGCTCTTTTTCTGAATTGAGCTTTTTCTACCATATTTTTGTGATTGTTACCAAAGTCCCTTTAAGGCAAGTCATTTCACTCGGTGGCCATCTTTGAAACACCTCTCAGGGAGTATGCTCGGGCATTCTGGCTGCGTCCGAAATCGCCTACTACCCAGTAGGTACTGAAATTGAATGTAAACGTACTACTTGGCCGTTAGCAAAGTACGTTCTATACAGTATGAATGTGAGCTGTATGAATGGAACTCGGATGTACTACATCCGCCATTTTGTCATCATCACATGACCAAACCGCGTCAGTTGCGTCGTTTCACTCTCATTCGTGAACTCTTTCGCAGTGCATCTTGGGATAGTGTCTCGTCCATTCGATGCGCACTTCAGAATCTCGCCGGAAGTAGTGGGTCATCTGGGTACTTCTCGCATACTGATTTTTGAATTCTATGAATTCGGACATACTACTCAGCTCGCATACTGATTTTAGCGTACTATGTAGTATGGAAGTATGCGATTTCGAACGCAGCACAGTCTGAATGGGGAAACATCAAATTCTCCAAAATTGCTTACCAAGCTTATGATTAAATTACATATTAGCAATCATCAATAAAATTAAACAACAACTGTCTCTTAAGTTTCATTTCATTTAGTTTTCAATTCTTCATTTTTTAGTTTCATTTCTTTAGTTTAATTTCGAATCACACAAAATCTGCAGAAACTCACTGCTGGTCTCATCCCCTCCACCGGAGATTCGTCACTCAATATCGGTCGCTGATTGACTCCTGTACTAGAAGGCGGGGCTTTATTCACCATGTTGATCGTTACACTATTCCCCCATTCAGAACTATACGAGTGACACGTCTTTATATTCTATAGTCTTTGGTGTTACTAAATGATTACCCTTTTAAATTAAACTATTACCCTTTTATTGTTTTGATAATTGAAACCACATTTTTGTCCAAAGAAATTCAAACCAACACATATAATTTTATATATATAATCATTTATTTATTTTCCTGGACAGCACATTAATATATAATTTTTTTTCATGAGTTGATGTAGAAATATATGACATACAAAATTGGTGGGTGATACAAAGTGTCTTGATCACAAGTGGAGGTAGGACAAAAAGAGTCATACGATACGCAAAAGATGGCACTGGCAAAGAGAATTAACTTTCTTTTCTTTTTTTTAACGTGACAACATTATTGTGAAATTATGTTTGGCTTAAAGGTTAGCAAACAATACTCAGCATATCTGTATCTTATATATTTCTTCAATCTTACATGCATCTTTAGGTCTGGAAAATGGAAAAAAAAGGAAACATCATAGTAGCAGCACAGAGGTATTTATGAGTCATATGATGGACTACTCCATCCATCAACTTCTATACACAACCTGTATTTGATGTATATATTTATATGTTTTTGTTTGAGGTAGTGACTATTTTAACTGTTCAATTTCGCATATAAAAGCAATTACAAATAAACACGCTGATTGTCAGTTACAGCAAACAATATCAATACATACATTTTCTTTCTTACACATAAGTATAACCAGCCTGATCTCACGAGAAAACGAAACTATTTTACGTTTTGTCAGGTTAGTGGCTAATTCGTACGAGTTCAAAAAAAATTTACAATTTTAAAAAGGAGGTACAACACCAAACCGTCATTGGGAGATGAGCAAATCGTACTAAATTGTACAATTTAGATCATACTAATTCATAAGAATTAGCCACTAAATCAAAAAGTTACGAATTGCCGTGAGATTGCATTGGAATAACACGTATATCTCTGAGCAAAGTACACAGACCTGCTTGTCTAGACGCTTTATAGAATGTAACTCCTATCAGTTTTAAAGGTCCCATGAAATGAAAATAAAATGTTTTAGATGTTAGTATCAGTATTGTTCATTTTTAGCATATCAATAAGCTAGTGCGCACCAAAACAGTGACAACTCACGTTTAGAAGATATAAAAACCGATATAAATATGTAAAGATTGTAGTTTGTCGCTTCCACCTAAATGGATCCAAGGTTTTATTTACGTCACCTCATACCTTCAGTTTCTCATCAAAACGTGACCAATCAAAAACTCTCTAGTATCTGACATGCCCCGCCCCCTTCAAGACACTTCACATTTGATGTGCTTGAGCTTAACCACTCTCACTGGCAGAGCTGTGAGAAAAACTAAAGTCTATTGGCTGTTTTTTTTAAAGGGGAGGGGCTACACTATGTCCCACCCTCTCTTCATATTTCGGTTGAGATTGTGTCAAACATCGAATAAAAATGCATATTTCAAAACACTTCACGGGACCTTTAAAATCTTTCATTTTCTATTTGGTGTTAAATGTCCTGGAAATAAGCGATAAGAAAATTCTGGAGGCAAAACATTCACTGGAAATGGCTTTGAAATATTTTTTTTTGTTTCATACCACAGTGTAAACATATTATATTTATCCGTAATTTCTGAAAGTACACATGCATATAATTTTGTACATTCATAATGAGCATAACCTACAGAAAATATAAAACATAAATCTGGCACACAGAATGTTAAATATGTCGATTATTCACATCACATTTATGCATGTACAATAAATATTTTAGAAACAATATCAGTCAGGGTATGTTTTTTTTTAACAATTGTAGTTTTCAAAAAAAAAAAATCATTTAATATCAGTAGTTCAAGCACTGATAAACCAAAACGGATTGATTGTACGCTTGCAGAGTCAGTGGTTTGCATAACGTCTCCAACTACTTATTCTAAAAATAGTTCATACAAACAGTTTAAACTCTGTCGTTTACTCAACCGTCCATTTTCTCCAAAGCTCTTTAAGTTCTATTTTATGTTCAACATAATGAAGATATTTTAAAGAATGTTTGAAACCAGTAACAATGATTACATTTTAAACAAGTGGAAAGAGGAGTGGGATGCATTGGGGAAATAATAAATTGTATGAAATTCAACCTGAAATCTCTGAAGTTTTAAGACATTTTAAGACTAGATTTGATCAAGTGTTTTTACCAGATGTCGTGTTGGACATACAAGATTAACCCATGCCTTTTTACTTAAAGGTGAAGACCCCACTCAATGTTTGTACTGTACAACTCCCCTTACTGTAAAACACATTTTACTGGACTGTCCTGCTTTAAATGATTCTAGAAGGCTTTTTAATGAAATAAACTCTGTTATGGACATTTTTAGAAAAGTGACACCAGAAAAAAACTTTAGAATTTTTTATTTATTAACACTAAAAATCTTATTTAATTTATTTATTAATGTATTTGTTTTTAATTGTATATTTATTATTGAAATGTTCTTGTCATGAAAATAGCCTTGGTTGCTGACATGGCATTAAATAAAAAAATTAATGACTTTCCATTGAAACCATTAACCATTGACCTTCACTGGTTAAAAAGTTTTAAATACTATGAACGTCAATGGCTACCAATTTTCAACATTCTTCAAAATGTCTTTTTTTATGTGTGTTCAACATATGAAGTGAGTAAATGATGACAGAATTCATTTTTTTCCATGAACTATTTCTTTAACTTGTATCAAAACACTCCAAAAAATCAGTTCACAGCATAAAACCCAAACTTACTCAGCATCACCGTTATTGTCAAAATCATTCCTGCCATGAACGCAACTTTGGCATCCAAAGTCCAAACTGAAGAGAGCACTGCAGAATCCGTCCGGATCAGACTAAGAGGCAGGCGACATGTGTGTGTCGCTGTAGGATGAGGAGCTGGGACTGTCCATTGAGTCGTGTTGTGCGGGGTGTGTGGACTCCCTCATCTGCTGCTTGAGCTCAGAGATGGTTCTCTCCAGGCGCTCTCTGGCTTCTCTCTCTCTGCGCAGCTCCTCCTGCAGCTCCTCTCGGTCTTCTTCTGCTCGGTCCAGCCTCTGACGCAGCTCTGATAACTGAAAACACCACACCATCATTCAGATTATGCCTTCCCATTCACATCACTACATACCACAGGGTTTGATAGCCAACATCTACTGTATTAGATACTTTTATTTTAGTTGGTCTTTAAAATAGTTTATTTTTATATATACATGTTATGAGCTATATGCAGTGGTTCAAAGAAAGAGCACTTATTATCTAATATTTCATAGATTTTAATATGCATATCTGTATTATTACATTTAAAGTTTTTATTATATAATAGTGTGTCAGATGAAAACAAAAATGAACCTCTTAACCATTTTTATAGATTATTATATTGATTATTGTCTGTAATATTAGATTTTTTACTATTTTAAACCATTTTAAAATACATAAAAAATGTATTAAATTATGTATGTGTGTATATATATATATATATATATTTCTTTGGCTCTCAACTTCTTTGGGAACCCAACTGTCCTGCAGGAACGTTTTCAGCTGGATACATGATGGACGGGTGGGAGAAGTGGCACGTCGTGTGCCTGGCTGCTCTGTCCCTGGAGGATATTGAAGATATCTATCTATTCGGAAATTTGATAACAGGGTTTCTGCTGATGGACTTAGGCGGGGCTCTGGGGTATCGACGATTAATAGGGGCCGGTTGGATTGAACCGGTGGTGAGCAGAGTTGTTAGTACTCAGACTGTGGTTATGGACTAGTGACTTTGCAACAAGATTTGGACAGACCTTGAGACCAGTGACGGACATTAGATATCTGCGAAATTGGCAGATATTGACCCAAATTTTTGAAACCTTTTTCTTATTTGGCTTTGTGTTTATGTGCTTGTTGCTGGGTTTTTTTCCCCCCTGATCTCACACTGCCCTACTTCAAGGACAGTCTGGGAGGGGCTTTTTTTCGCCTCCCTTTTCCCTAATGTATCTTATTTCCTCTTTTAAAAGCTACCTCTCGTCTGACCTGTCTTCCCCTGAAATGTGTGATGTTTGTGTATGGTCGGAGAGGTCCAATTTCGCTCCATCCATCCATCCATCCATCCATCCATCTATCTATCTATATCTATATATATATACATATACAGTTGAAGTCAGAATTATTATCCCCCCTTGAAATTTTTTTTTATTTATTTTTTTAATATTTCCCAAATTATGTTTAACCGAGCAAGGAAATTTTCACAGTATGTCAGATAATATTTTTTCTTCTGGAGAAAGTCTTATTTGTTTTATTTCGGCTAGAATAAAATCAGTTTTACATTTTTTTAAAACCATTTTAGGGTCAAAATTATTAGCCCCTTTAAGCTATATTTTTTTCCGATTGTCTACAGAACAAACCATTGTTATACAATAACTTGCCTAATTACCCTAACCTGTCTAGTTAACCTAATTAACCTACTTAAGCCTTTAAATGTCATTTTAAGCTGTATAGAAGTGTCTTATAAAATATGATGTACTGTCATAATGGCAAAGATAAAAAAAATCTGTTATTAGAAATGAGTTATTAAAACTATTATGTTTAGGAATGTGTTGAAAAAAAGTATTCTCCCGTGAAACAGAAATTGGGGAAAAAAAATAAACAGGGGGGCTAATAATTCTGACTTTAACTGTATGTATATATATATATATATATATATATATATATATATATATATATATATATATATAATTTCCATATATCTGTAATATCACTAAAATATGGCACATTATATCACCCAAATTGTACCACTTTATTTTCACACAAGGTATTTGAATTATTAAAGCAGACATTAGCATTTAATATTCTTTCTATGCAATTTTTATTTTATTTTAGGTATTGCGTAAATTAACATTAACTGGTGGGTTATTAATACTTATTAACCATAAACTTTGAAACAGTAGTATGTTTAACACACTAATATACATCTATTTAAATGTATAAAGGCAGATACCTGTCTGGCGTAGATGGTTTCCTGGTGCGTCTCAGTGCTCAGTTGTTTGCATCTGCACTCCTGCTGCCTTAGCTGGTCGAGTCTGGACTTCAGCTTTCTCTGCTCTTGCTGGACTTCACCAAGCCGCTGAGCGTGTTCAGTCTGAACGGCCTCCAGCTCTCCGTGAAGATCACAGCGGTCGAGGGTTTCACCCTGACGCAGTGCCTGCAGCTCCTGTTCACAAGCACCACAGTGAGAACCAGTCTGAGCTGCTGCGACAGATATTATTTGTGTTCTGTTGTAATCTAGAGAGGGTAAAAACCTTTTCAAGCTGCTTCTGTCTGCACAGCGTGGACTGGAGTTTGTCGTGCTGAGCGCTGTACATCTGAAGGAGCTCCATCACCATGTTGTCCTTACTGTGCTCTAAGGACCGCTTACAATCCGGCGAATCTGCCATTCTCTGCCATTCATCCGTACTGCCGTCATCTGACTGGACACTTTTCTCTTGGCCTGTATCAATTAGATTGTTCTTTAGAAACAAATAGCGCATTTTCTAAAAAAATAAGCATCCAAAGTTTACTTCGTTTTTACTTCTACTCATTCAGAAATAATGAAAATATGCTGCCAGTAGAACAATATGAACAATTTGTCCATTTATAGCACTTTTATATTTTGGCCTGGCGAATTTGCGAATTAGAGGGTAATTCTTCAATCTCATTTGTACAATTTCTTACTCTCTGCTCAGGAATATTTTATTTTTTTTAGCACAAATGAGGTTATAAGGGCCAATAAGTCAATTAAAAACCTGCTATTTATTATGTGAGGTTGTTTTTAGTCTGTCCAAACATAAAGTATCCTTATTTCTGTTACAAACATTCAAATGATCACAGGAGAGCTTCGTTTTATTAGTTTGGATATAAACACTACATTTACTGTAGGGATTGAAATAAAGTAAACCATCTTTTAAAAAAGTAGCTCTGGGTCATTTTTATTAATTATATTGTTACACAAGTAGATGGTGATAGGTAGTTGGTAAGAAATTTAGTTATGAGATTCAATCAAAAATGCTGATTCATCCAGTCAAAAATGCATGATTCACTGAATGATATCCAAACTCATTTTTTAAATAAATCCAATAGTAAGATAGATTGGTAAGCTTTGTTGCCTAATTAGTTTGTCCAGAATCATAGTTAATCAAATACGAACATGATTGTGACGGTCATCACTAGAATTTTATTTCTATTATGATGTTAGCGATTTGTGATTGGATTACAACTGTCACCTGATAGAAAGTTATTTAGAGCGCCTTGGATGGTGGTTCGGTCTCTCATTCATTGTCATGCAGTCAGAGCATGCAGGTGATTCCGGGTCATGAGGGCATGCTGCTGTGTGTTTACGAAGAGCGTGGTTGCTGTGAAAATGTATGTTTTCATGCTGGTTGTTCTTATTCTGAGGGAGTGGCGGTGTTCCTATCTTTAGTATCTTTAATTTTTATTTTGGCGCTCAAGGTGTGGTATCTTTAATTTAAATTTTTATTTTGGAGCTCGAGGTGTGGTATCTTTAATTTAAATTTTATTTTGGTGCTCAAGGTGTGGTATCTTTAATTTTTATTTTAATTTTGGAGCTCGAGGTGTGGTATCTTTAATTTTTATTTTGGCGCTCGAGGTGTGGTATCTTTAATTTAAATTTTTATTTTGGAGCTCGAGGTGTGGTATCTTTAATTTTTATTTTAATTTTGGCGCTCGAGGTGTGGTATCTTTAATTTTTATTTTAATTTTGGAGCTCGAGGTGTGGTATCTTTAATTTTTATTTTAATTTTGGCGCTCGAGGTGTGGTATCTTTAATTTTTATTTTAATTTTGGAGCTCGAGGTGTGGTATCTTTAATTTTTATTTTAATTTTGGCGCTCGAGGTGTGGTATCTTTAATTTTTATTTTTTATTTTAGCGCTCGAGGTGTGGTATCTTTAATTTTTATTTTAATTTTGGCGCTCGAGGTGTGGTATCTTTAATTTTTATTTAATTTTGGAGCTCGAGGTGTGGTATCTTTAATTTTTATTTTAATTTTGGCGCTCGAGGTGTGGTATCTTTAATTTTTATTTTTATTTTAGCGCTCGAGGTGTGGTATCTTTAATTTTTATTTTGGCGCTCGAGGTGTGGTATCTTTAATTTAAATTTTTATTTTGGAGCTCGAGGTGTGGTATCTTTAATTTTTATTTTAATTTTGGCGCTCGAGGTGTGGTATCTTTAATTTTTATTTTATTTTAGCGCTCGAGGTGTGGTATCTTTAATTTTTATTTTGGCGCTCGAGGTGTGGTATCTTTAATTTAAATTTTTATTTTGGAGCTCGAGGTGTGGTATCTTTAATTTTTATTTTAATTTTGGCGCTCGAAGTGTGGTATCTTTAATTTTTATTTTTATTTTAGCGCTCGAGGTGTGGTATCTTTAATTTTTATTTTGGCGCTCGAGGTGTGGTATCTTTAATTTTTATTTTGGCATTCGAGTTGCCTATTTGTTTTGGGTTTTTCATTTTTGTTTGAATGTTTGATCATTGCTGTGATCGGATTTAGTTTGAAGTAGTTTTCTGGGCCCAGTATTATCAACGGGTGATCGGGTAAGCGAATGTTTTCTTCTTCAAACTGAATGATGTTATGAGTTTTGTATCCAAGGATATATTGTTTGTATGCTAATTTGGTCATTTATATGTTTAAAAGATTAATTAAGAACATGGCAGAAGATATATTTCGAAGTGCATTATGTTAAAAATCTACTGTTAAAATTGTAAAATTGTTTATGTGTGATGATTTTGGCCTTGAAATATTATTATTATTTGTTTGTGCATAAATTTGATTAATATTGGTTTTGTATATTCTGAGATGATTTACTTGATTTAAATCTTTATGGAAATGTATTTAATATTTTATCACCCGTTGATTGTATTGTAAAAGGTATTAATAGGTATTTAAGTTTGGTTGGTTTATGAGTTGAACTAAAATGTGTTAAAGTTAAAGCTGCTTTGCTTATTTTTTTTTTTCTCCTTTATTATTATATTGATTTTGTTGATTGAACATTTGATTGTGGTTTATTTGATTAATTCATACATTTGTTGAAACTTGGGGTTTTCTACCCCTGGCGCCCAACCCATTTTATTAGCCAAATACCGTGTGTATTTTAGTTCTACTGTTAGTCGAACAGAGGAAGGAATGAAATATAGAACCATACAATTATGGATTTCCCCAAACATGATTATAAACATCAAGCAAATTTATTTAAAGTGAAACTGAAACTAGTGCTTGTGTGAAAGGTGCTACAAATACTCTCATGGCTTTCTAGTTTGACACATATTCAAATGAGTGTGCATTTTGAGCATGTTTTTCTTACTTTATATAAGCCACTTAAAATTTTTATTTCAATAATTGCAAATTCTATTCCAGAAAATAATATATTTTTTATGCAATGTGAGCTGTAGTGAAAGCAAACTGACCTGTGAAGGTGAGCATCTTTGTGTCGGTGTCGTGTGCATCCTGATTCTTTTCATCCTGAGTATCGGTCTGCATCTCTGTTCCTGGAGACCCCAATTCCTTTGCAGGCACACAGCCAGAGTGTTGTGCTAAACCATTAGCTGCGGGCTTGTCATGTGTGTACTGGTACCAGCTGGAGAACAAAGACAAAACAGGAAGTTATTTACTGTAGAAAAACGAAATCGCAATAAAATGACTAAATGATTAAAACTTTCAATTTTAAGGTTAGCTAAAATAAAGCAAATTTAAAGAAAACATTTAAATTTATTTAAATGTACTTTTTATAATATTTTGAAAAATATCATTGGATAATTATGAAGTAATCACAACTAAGGACACTATTAATAATGCATGCACAAATTATGTAAAAATCCAGATCTACAGCAGCAATTAATTAATTTTCATAGTCTTCAAAAGCTTTCTTTTTTCTGCATTTCATCTGCTCTAATATATTTTTCATTCAAATATGATCAGGTTTTTTATTTATCTGAACATTTAATAACTGTTAACAAACTGCACCTTTGCCACATCAAGTCATCATTACTGGGCTCCTCCTTCAGACTGGCAAGCAAGCGTGAGTCGAAAACAAAAGCAGGTGATGATACTCCCTGAAAGAGAGAGAGATAAAAAGAACTCGTTAGCCTGGTTTCAATGACAAAGAGGGATAGATTAACCCATTGTGTGTTAATGCAGATTAACAAATAGCCAGTCCCTTTGAGTTTTCTCACTTAGAGAATATTGATTTAAAACCTTCAAAAGCAAAGCAGCTTCCTAAAGCACATAAACACACTCACGGTCGCTCATATGAGTCATTCTTTTCCAATACAGAATGCAATTGTGAATGCATTGATTAACCCTCAAGCTAACATGTTTTACAGGCCCTGATGTCTGATGAAGCTGCACTTGCTACATTTACGATAAAACACTCACCGAAATGTCAACAATTTGGCAGTTCATTCAATATAGTGGCTAATTAATATGAATTTGTATGGTCTAATTTATACATATCCATCCAATGAAGCATGAATGCAGCTTTGTGATCAGGTCTATCATAGTACATAAGCAATAAGGCTTTCTATATGTGTGAATGCATTGATTAACACTCATTCTAACATGTTTTACAGGCCCTAATGTCTGATGAAGCTGCCCTCACTAAATTTAAGATAAAACACCCGCCAAAATGTCAACAATTTGGCAATTCATTCAACAAAATGGCTAATTAATATGAATTTGTATGGTCTAATATATACATATCCAACCAATATGCTCATATCCCAGTGGTGGTTCTGTCTATTAATGAGCCTTGGTGCTTTTTTATAAAAAAAAAAAAATATATATATATATATACACCCATATGAACAAAAGATATAATAAGACTTCATACAGATTAACAGCTAATTCTTTACAGTTTGCAGTTTTGTGATCAGTTCTATTATTATCTTAGTTGTGGAGAAAAAGGAATTTATTTTTATTATTTTTGTCTCTTTATTTTTTATTAGAAGAAATGTTTAGACTAACAACAGATTAATCAATCTTTTTCTTCTGTATGATACCATATATTGACCAAGCATACTTCTTTCTTACGGTGTTGCATACTTTTTAGAAGGAACTGCTGACAAGAGGGAAATAGCAGAATAAGAATAAATATAGTGCGGGGGCCCTTGCTCCAGACATCAGTCTAATAAGAAGTCTAGACATGTCACAAGGAGCCTGATGCTTGTAGAAGTTGTGAAATATATCAAAGATACACTTAACTGTTCAGTTCTGATATGCAGAGAAGGGTTGCATAAAGAGGAAGTATGTTTGGGGCACAAGAGCCAAAGGACTGCAGAATGACTGAGAGGTGACGTTATGCCAAAACTCCACCTGTTCATATCAGTTGTGTATATATGCTGGAGTCAGGGAAATGTAAGTTAGTTGCGAACCTCCTGAATGTAATTCTTGTATTGTATTGGGATAATGTAACCCAGAGCTCTGTCATCGAATTATTAATTTGTATCTAATAAATTACTAATATTTTTGACATCGAAAAAAAACCCTCTCCTGACCTTTCTTTATTGAACACGCATGGAATTGGCTTGATATTCCAACATAGTACAGAAGCTATAAGACTTTCCATACTTGAGAATGCATTGATTAATCCTCATTCTAAGATGTTTTACAGGCCCTGATGTCTAATGAAACTGTACTTGATAAAATTTAAGATAAAACACCCACCAAAAAGTAAACAATTTGGCAGTTCATTCAACAAAATGGCTAATTAATATGAATTTGTATGGTCTAATTTGTACATATCCAACCAATGAAGCCTGAATGCAGTTTTGTGATCAGTCCTATTATAGCACATAAGCAATAAGGCTTTATATACTTGTGAATGTATTGATTTTTAACACTCATTCTAACAAGTTTTACAGGCCCTGATGTCTGATGAAGCTGCACTTACTAAATTTAAAATAAAACACCCACCTGAATGTCAACAATTTGGCAGTTCATTCAACAAAATGGCTAATTAATATGAATTTGTATGGTCTAATTTATACATATCAATCCAATGAAGCATGAATGCAGCTTTGTGATCAGATCTATTATAGTACAAAAGCAATAAGGCTTTCTATACGTGTGAATGCATTGATTAACACTCATACTTGCATGTTTTACAGGCCCTGATGTCTGATGAAACTGTACTCACTAAATTTAAGATAAAATATCCACTGAAATGTTAACAATTGGGCAGTTAATTCAACAAAATGGCTAATTAATATGAATTTGTATGGTCTACTTAATACATATCCATCCAATATGCTCATATCCCAGCGGTTCTGTCTATTAATGAGCCTTGGTGCTTTTTTCTTAAGAAAAAGATACCTATTTGAACAAAAGACGTAAGGCTTTATACAGATTAACCGCTAATTCTCTGAAGCATGAATGCAGTTTCTGTGATCAGTTCTATAGTACAGAAGCACTTTCTATACTTGTGACTGCATTGATTAACACTCAATCTAACATGTTTTACAGGTGCTGATGTCTGCCGTCGCACTCCACAGAAACCTTCATCTCATTTCTAGTGGAAATATGGATGCTTCTTCCACCAACAGTCGGTAAAGTAAGCTGCTTTAATGTAAATAGGCCATCTGATCTATCCTAAAGCCTCAACGGCCAGACTGCATGCCAAACACACTCTCAAAGCACACGTGGACACATTCAAACCATACACCCACACCATGTAGAGACAGAAATTTCCTTTATGGTCATAGCGCAACAATTCACACGTACGCAAAAGTCCCTCTGCTGTGGTTAGCAAGCGCAAACCTGAGGTTCTTCAATGGAAATGGAGCCTTTCTAAGCAACTGTACATCAGCGGTGAGAACCGTTTGGTGAATGTCTCTTAGAAACAAAACAAGCAATACGAGTTTATTAAGAACGCACACACACACACATTTACATGTGAAGTCATGTGCAGCACTCCAGACGACTGTGAGTGGGGGAAGGGATTGCTGTCTGCAGGCCGTCACGTGAAACTGGCGGCACGAGGACTCTAATCTACACTGCTATTTACGACGAGACATGAGCAGGACAGTCACTCTTCACACACTACAGTGCCATGAATCATTTGGGGAAATTGTAAAGTAGAGCAAGGGCAGCAGGTTTGACTATAAGGTCAAATTGATTAGCCTTCCTGCCTTGACCTTAACCTAGTCAGTACAGTAAAGGGGGTTTGTGTCTAGATAGATAGATAGATAGATAGATAGATAGATAGATAGATAGATAGATAGATAGATAGATAGATAGATAGATAGATAGATAAATAGATAGATGTACAGACAGAAAAATAGAGCGATGGATGGATGTATAGAGATCTGTACTGATTGATAAATTTGATCTGTCTGTCTGTCTGTCTGTCTGTCTGTCTATCTATCTATCTATCTATCTATCTATCTATCTATCTATCTATCTATCTATCTATCTATCTATCTATCTATCTATCTATCTATCTATCAGTTTATCTAAGTTGTTGTTATGCCATTGCTGTACAGATTTATTTTTAATAAGTTACTTTCTCTAGTATAGTATACTAATCTGCATTCGTATTGGATTATAAATGTAAACAAAAAGTCCAGACTGCTCCCAGATAAATGGTCTGTCTGAGAACAGTGGTGGCTGGCGATGTTATTGAATTTCTGGTCGAGCATTATATAATGAGATGGGCATTCACTGAATGCTCTGGGCTGTGATTGGCTGAGAAGGAGGCTGGGGCCCGGGGTCTGCTTTCTGATTGGCTGGTCCTGAAGGTCCTGCAGGGTGAGTGCTGGATTTGTGAAGGGGGAGCGATACTCTGCAGGCACATGTGCCAGAATGTCCCAGCCACTCTCTTTCACTCTCGCACTCAGTCTTTTTGCTCATTCTCTCCTCTTTTTTTCCCACTTCTTTCCACCCACACTCCTCTCCCTGTTTCTCTACCCTGTTGCCGTGGCTCCCGCTGTTTGTGCAGACTCTGTCAGGGGGAGCTTGAGAGTCTGGTGACCTGCTTTGAACCACATTCAGCCATTTCCTTTGGAGGGAAACATCTGGTGTGGCATGAGAGCCGGATTCATCTGGCCCAACATTAGATCTGCTGTTAATTTCCACTCCATTTATCAACATTTTATACTGAGACAAATCTGGTCTTTCAAGCTTTCTCAGCTGAACGTCTTGATAACTTGCGTACATCTTTCACAACTATCTTTAATACAACAGAAAAAAATTATCCTACTATTACTTTCTAAGTAATATAACTTTCTATAACTATCTATCTATCTATCTATCTATCTATCTATCTATCTATCTATCTATCTATCTATCTATCTATCTATCTATCTATCTATCTATCTATCTATCATATATATGTATATGTGAACCTTCAACCTACACTGGTATCACTGTTCGGTTACAATTATCATGCCATGCAATTCGATATCTCGGTGCATTGACGATGCTTTTCATAATCAATTTGATATTTTACTTCACAACACAATAATCCTTGTATTCAAATTTATAATTTATAAATAAATTTATATATTATTTGTAATGCGATTTTGTCTTTTAATACAAGCAGTCAGATATATGAACTGTACCTTTATTTTTACCTGCTCAAAGAAAACACTCTGTTTGAATAAATCAAACAAAACTAAAGTACATGCACAGAACAACATGAGCATTTATAGCAAATAAACAAATGTAAATATTATCCCACTTGCTTTTTGAGCGTTGTTGAGCGAGTTCTTAAACGCCTATGATTGCTCACGCGCTCAACAGAAAAGGCTGCGATTGGCTCTAGCGGTCAGCGCAGCTCTGGCACTGTTCAGCAAACAGTGACACGGACACTGATGTTAAATGGCTGCGGCGATCAGCTGATCCATTATAAATGGCGACGCGGTGGAGAAAACTCGCTCTGCAGACACACTCGTGTCTGGATCCACAAATAACGTTATTGTTGTAACAACAATAGAGGAGATAAAATTCTCATTCAAAACGTTCAATCGTTTTTTGAAGAGCGGGTTATAATCGCACTAAAAAGTATTAAAAGGTAAGTGAATTATACAGTGCAAAATTTTCTGTAACCGTAGTAGTGCTGTGCGTTATTTGTTTAACCCTTTAAGGTGACATGCTGACTGACTGACAGGTGCGTGATGCGTGAGGCCAGCAAACACGACGTAGCTTTCAGTTAAGAGGAACACAGTTTCCATAATTATACTTGATAGATAAAGGTCTATGGTTCTGCATACAATGACTTTATCTTGCTGGAGTTTATAGCCGTTTCACTTTACTTCAGGATGCATTAATGCCTCTCTGTAGGTCTATTGGAGACATTCATAAATATTCCTAGCAAATCTAATAAATGTTGGAGACATACTTGTTAAATAAACGCACTAAATTGCACTTCAGCAGCGTTTATTTGAGAGTGCACAAAAAAAATCTGCACTTGAGCAGCGTATATTTGAGGGCGTGCAAGAAGTTTTGTGCGCGAACAGAGGAAATTGGCACTCAAGCAAAGAGATTCACGTGCTTCTATTACATGAATGCGATCTCGATTTGTAATACTGCGCTCTTGACATTTGTCATTGAAATAATGCCATAGGTAGTTGGAAGAACTGTGTAAAAGGCCTGCTGCCAAAATTCTAGAGGATTCTATAATAAAATGTAAAAAAATATGCTTATAAATAAACCAAATGCTTCATGGTTTTAATCTTTTAGAGTGTAAAATTTAAAATATTAAATTATTTTACTATTTTAATAATATTTTTTTATTTTTAAAAATCTTTTATTTCTTTTTATTATTTTATTTAAATATTACTATTAGTTTCTTTGAAATGTGTGTAATTTATATAATCAAATACGTAAAATAGAAATAAAATAAATTGTATTGATATTTTAGTAAGAAATCTGTTTAATGCTTAATTTACCTAGTAAAATTTAAAATGTAACTTACATCTTTATTATAGCTGATTTTACGCTGGATTTTTTTTACAAATATTTACCTTCACCATAAATGTTCACATGAACAAACTTCCAACATCAATCCATCATATCTTCTCCATTTATCTTTGTTCAAATTATATCTGACACAACAACTCCTCAATTTCAATATATAACAAACCAGAGCTACTCACTACATGAGGCTGCCTCTTCTCCTGCTGGAACTTGGCCTTCATGTCCTCCAAAGACTGTTGTAGCTTTTCCTCATCCGCCGTTCCCAGGTGTTTTTGCGCCAGCTGCAGATAGCAGGCCCACTTGGCTGAATCGAAGCCCCAGTGACAAGTGCGTTTGTCCGGCTGTCGGTGCGAGTGCATAACAAAGCGTTCCGTGCAGAGAAGCATCCGGCATTGGGAACAACGAACGCAGGGCGCATCCGGACTGGAGTAAAGCTGAGGAACAAACAGACCTTGACACTTGCCCAAACATTGGTGTTCCACCCAAAATCCGCCAGATTCCTCGCCATCTTTTTCCTCCTGCTCCCTGTCCAGCGGCTCTTCGCCTGGATGGAGAAGGGTGTTGCAAAGACGCTGGGCATCGGTCAATGTGATGAGGCCGCAGGATGGAGTGCCCGGAGGGAGAATGCCAAGCACTTTGAGGATGTGTAACTGTGTGGCATCGCATCGGGAGCAGTACAAGTAAAGCTGGTCACACACGGAGTTGATCTGTTGCAACGAGAAATCCCGAAGGATAGTGTTTAGCAGCTGGGGCAAACAAAGACGTAGTTCTCCTCCAACTGAGAAGCAGGAGATTGATTCGCCTTCCAGAGAGCACATGCTGAGGTCTGTGGAGCTGTCAGGAGGGACTAACAGGGGCCCGCCTGCAATACCTCCATGTGCCAAAGGGGGCGCCAACTTATATTGACCATGATGGCTGGTAAATGCAGCCGGGCCACCGAGCGAGCATTGGCTGCTAAGAGAGAACTGCGCTAGAGTGTGTTTCAGTCCTGGGCTCAGATCCGGATTGGCTTCCGCCTTGCCGAGAGAGGTTTCTGGGATTTTTTTGCAGGACAGATTGAGAGCAGCCATCACACGCTTCTTAATGGGTGTGCCGTCTGTACCATTGTCTCGCATCAAGCGCTTTAATGGCACTTTTAGAAGTGGCTGATCCTTGGGGACGTCTGGACGCTTGTTCTCAGTGGTAGTCATGTTGTTTATGGATATCGCTAAGTGGTCTTTGGGGAACTGAAGATGCGCAGGGGAAGTCTGAGGAATGCAGTGCTTTTTATATGTGGATCATAGTAAGTCTTCTTCCCGGATGACTGAAACAAGTCAAAACAAGCATAGTAGATTAATAAAAAAAGGTTGATGGTGCGCTGATAACATTTTGTTAACAACTATGCATCTTGTAAACTATTCAGTGTTAGGTTTTCACAAAAAGTTCTATAAATAAAATTAAAACAAAGTTGATGATGAAAGTGTAACAGCTGTTTTAATATCAAATATTTCCAAATAAAATGATGAAATATATTTAATAAAACATACAATTAGGTTAATCCAACATTAATGTGGTTACTTGATTTAGACTTTTTTTCATAATTTCATTTAGTTTAATATAAAACTAAAAATAACAAAACCTAAAGCTAAAATAAAAATGGATTAAAACTATATAGACCTATTTAAAATAAGTCCTATTTAAAATAAGTCAATAAATAATTGAAAACTACAAAAACAATGTAATTTGTCATCAATGTCAAAATAAAAAGAAAATTAAAACAAAGATTTACATTATGAATCACTGACATGAAAATATTAATTGGCTTTTTCATATTTATTTGACATTTAGGAGTAGGTATGCACAATATATCAGCGGCCACATCGATATCGGCCGATAAATGCTATTTTTAATATTATCAATATCGGCCCGATTTCAAAATTAGGCCAAAGCTGGTAGATTACGTAAGAACTGTCTGCCTCGCGCATATGTGGGTCGAATTTGTTCAGACTTGACTTTAACGGAGCTTTCCTGACATTGTTTATTCCTTTAAAGTTCGTCCTTTCTTTGTGTGGTATTGCTATGCGTTAATAACTTAGTAAGTAACCATATTCTTCATCATTGTAGATATGTTTGATTGAGTGTCATTGTGTATTTTGGTTTAAATCGCCTTAGGAAAAATATTAAATGTGTAAATATAATAGCAGCGATGCACACGTTCTAAACATCTCGTTGGGTTGTTTGTAGTCTAATATGATTATTTGTTATTATTAATGCGTTTCTTGCCATGTCTTGTTGACGTAAGATTGTATTTAATTTGATTGTGATATTTAACCTATTATTTTTATGCAACAGTCAAGTTGCATGTTAATTTGCTATGCGAAGAAAAGGAAATAATTTATTTTTGGCATGCTAATTTATATAAAATCGTGAATATAGGTCGATATAATTAACTTGAAATTTTTAAATGATAATTTTTTTTTGCTTTGAGTAGGCTATTCAGTTCATAAGATCAGTTGAAACTTTTAAGAAGTTTTTAAAATAAAATCAGTTGTTTACTGTATAAAAATATAGCATTTTGAAATATTTATATTTATCGACTAATATATCGGTTATCGACCTCCAAATCGTAAGAGTTATCGGTTATCGATATTGGCCAAAAAAATCCATATCGGTGCATCCCTATTTAGATTTATATTTCATTACTTTTTAATTGTATAAACAATAATTATAGAAGAAAAATTATTCCTCAATAAATACAAATCAAATAAAAAATAAATGTATTACTATTTCAAAAAGCTTATTTTCTTTTTAGTTCACCTTTGTTCTAAAACAATTAAAACTCAAATAAGAACATTAAAACAACTAAATACTACTAATAAAAAACTAATTAAATTTAAAATTTCATTAACTTTTTTTATCAAAATTTTAAATATTAATGAAACTAAATAGTATCTAAATAATAAAACAGCACTGATGTAAACATGTCTAGATAGAATCATTCACAAAATAGTTAAATTTAAATACTTATAAAGGCACTGAACTAGTTTCCAGAAAGTCTAATGGCATTAGCCTCGTTGTTTAAAAACGGTTTGTGTTAATCCTGTTACAATTTAATCATATCTGTAATGTGTTGTGACTGCATGTAGCAGACTTTCCACCCCCTCTCTCAGACAGACGCCCCGCCCTCAGACAGACGCCCCGCCCCCCTGGTCGGTCTTACTCACACACACACACACAGCCAGAGCTCCGTCCCTCCCCCCTCTGCCGTGGTAATGACATTCACTCGTGCCAGAGAGCTCTGCGGGACTACCCCCATATGCTCCCACATCTATGACACTTTCACATTTCACAACAAACTGCGAAGATAACCCTCGAAAACGATCTCATAGCGAAAAAAATGAACTAAGAGGGAAGAAAAATGCGGGTTTTCCAAAAAAACAAACATGTATACATTTTAAAATGCTATTAAATCTGAACAACATGACGAAATAACACATTATAATATTATAATAAAACATAATTTTATCTAAATAACATTAATTTATTTAAATAACAGCACTTAAACGTAATGGATACAGCCGATTACTGTCGAACATCAGATGTGACATGTCTATTGAGCTGGCTTGAAGGTATCACATACAAAACATAGCTCAAACTAATATTATAAGAATAAATACGTTACACTGGCTGATAAATGAAATTAAAATGACACAAACATGCGCATGACAAGGCTAACCAACGTGAATACTCGTTTGAAATACTTAAAATACAAGCTTTCGTTATGGATCCTGTAAATCTGTAACGTTAAACCGAATAAAACAACATATATTCAGGCTTACCTTTAAATCCTGAGTGTCAATTTAGCTTTGTTTTGACGATAAGAGAAGGACAGCGCGTTAAATATGTGTGTGTTTTCGATATCTCGGGATTCCGCCTCGGAGTTCACCGTCGACCGTTCGTCCGTCGCCGTCACTCTGATAACACTGGTACGGGCTTCATGCTGATAGACTCACAACGTCAATCCACAACCCGACAGCCTACGTCACCCGCCGGGCTGCCGCGGCCAGACGGCGTGATTTAGCGGAGGAAGTCTGTCTGTCTCGCAATCTGGGGGGCGTTCCTGCGTTCCTACGGGTCCCGCCTTTGAGGTGGCTGTTGATTGGAGGTGTTGTCTGAATGACGTCTTGACTGTCCAATAGCGCTTCGGCTGTCTGTCGCCACTGCCAACCATAGCCATGGCAACCGTAAGGGCTGGAGGAGGAAGTCTGTCTAGAGATCAGGGTTTACGTGCGGTGAACTTGCTGGAGTTGTTGAGAACCGCGATAAAGGTGTGTGCTGATATTTACAGATCTAATAAAGCCTTAGCTTGATGGTTAAACACTGATTAACTACACAAAATGTTATGACGTATTTAAACTAGGATATATTGAGCTAAAGGGTTTAGCCCATTTGTGACAATATTATGTTCATTGTGAGTGTTAAACTTTAATAACCAATATTTAACATTGTTGTTACATAAAATACAGTGTAAAACTTTGTTATTCAGCTATTAATACATTTTATAAATTCTATGGTTTTCACTTGTCTTTACTGAACTATTACAGACAGTGAAAAATGGTACTATATTTTGTTTGGAAATCAGAATTCCCAAATATTAATCTAGTTTAAGACAGCTTTGAACTAATGTGGACGTTTGACCAACATTTTACCATCTGATAACTAGCCATATAGTGAAAGTAAATATATATTTAATAGATCTAATAAAGCCAATTGGGATATATTGAGCTAAGGGGTGTAGCTCAAACCCATTAGTGACAATATATATTTAACTTTAATATCAGGCCCGTAGCCAGGGGGGGGTTCAGGTGGTTCGAAAGACCCACCCCTACTGACAAAATCCAGAATTTGGCCCCTATATGAGCTCATTTGACCCATTTTTGACAGTATGCCATCTTAAATTGTGAAAATAACCGTTAAAAGAAGGCTTTAGGACAAATTTAATTATTAATTATTAAAATGGACAAATTCTGACTGAGGAAATGAGCTGGCTAGTTTGTTACTTGCCTATAGGCTACCGTTTTTAATTAAAACAAGTTTTAACAGATTCCTAATTGTTTTTAATGATGGATGATAATAAATTAGCATTTAAAAAATGCTTTTTAAAAAAAGAAGTATTTTTCATATTTCTTTGTTTAAAAAATGACATTTAAAATTATAATCTTATTACTTTATTTAAAAAACTGTAATAATGTAATGCACATTTGTAAATAAACAATATTTTGTAAACATAAAATATTATGGTAAGCACTTCGACAAAAAACTGTTTTTGTTGCATCAAAAAGTGTGGTAATGATTACCATCCGACAAGCTACATTTGGTGCTTAAAATGTCACTAAAATGCAGTATTTGAACCTCATAATTTAATAGAAAATGAGGCGAAGGTCCACTTTTTGAGGTAAAAGAACCACCCATTTTAATAGGCTGGCTACGGACATGATATCCAATATTGAACATTGTTGTCACATAAAATAAAGTGTAAAACTTTGTTATTCAGGTATTAATGCATTTTATCAATTCTATGGTTTTCATTTGTTTTACTGAACTATTACAGGCAGTGAAAAAATTGTACTATAATGTTAGTTTGGAAATCCGAATTCCCAAATATTAATCTAGTTTAAGACAGCTTTGAAATAATGTGGAGTTTTGACCTAAATTTTGCCATCTGATAACTAGACATATAGTGAAAATTTATACTGTATTTAATAGATCTAATGAAGCCAATTGGGATATATTGAGCTAAGGGGTGTAGCTCAAACCCATTTGTGACAATATTATATTTATTGTGAGTATTACACTTTTATTATCCAATACTGAACTGTTTCGTCACAAAATAACGTGTAAAACTTTTAGTTATTCAGCTTACAACATACGATTTATGTCTACATTCTGTAGTTTTCACTTGTCTGCGTATTTACTGAACAGCTACAGACATTGAAAAACATAGTACTATAATTTTAGTTTGGAAATCAGAATTCCCAAATATTAATCTAGTTTGGGACACAACTAATGTGGTCTTTTGACCCAAATCATACCATCTTATAACTAGCCATATAGTGAAAATATATATTTAATCTCTAATATTAATTCTATCATTCAACATAATGCAACTGTAGTTAGCACACAGTGGAACCTGCTTATTTTTTACACCAAATCTTTATTTCCCATTGATATTTTTAATATAAATATGCAAGTATATTTCTGAAACAAGACAGTTATAGGAATTGGAGTGACCAAACAGGCCCCATATTGTATTTCTTTAGTTTTAATGTGATACCTGCAGACACACATTTGCATTCTCTTTCTTCTTTGTGTCCTTTTCCATGTGCACATTAGCATGAGGCAAATGGCTCTAATTTGACTTTCATTTGTGTGGAGCTTTGCATTTCTATAGTTTAGCTGCTAACATGCTGTAAGTTCACACGGTGGTCTGACCTCTGCCTGCATTGCTCAATTCAGAGGAAGCACCCTTATATTTATAGATGTTTGTACAGTCATGTGTTAGAAAAGAGCAATGTGAGCGTCATAAAATTGCGCTACTCATAGCTATCTTTGTGTATTTGTATAGTCAATAAAAAAAGAAACCCATCCTAATTTGTAAATAGACATCTACACTGTAAAACCCAAAAAGCTCAAACCGATTGCAACAAAACATTTAAGTTTAAAAACTAATCCTAATGAGTATTGTGAACTTAATCCATTTGAGTAAAAGAAGCAATTTGAGCACAGTAAAACCCAATAAAATTTTTTTTGGGATACTTTATTTAATATGAGGATTTATATATTTTATTTAAAGCATATCATATTTTTTATATTATTTTTTGAGCTTGTCTTTGATCATATTTGTACATTTAATTATTTTACAGTTATTAGATTTTATTGATTTTAAAATTTGTAGCTTTTATAAATATAATAATTTATTTTTAATCTTAAAGGGGTGGTCCACAGTGTATTTTTAAGGCTTGGCTGTGTTTATAAGATGCAAAGCAATGTGTGCTCGTGCTTCACTTGTAGAAAATCACGTTATTTTTTTCATATATCTTAGTTTGATTATATACAGCTACTCAGCTAACATGAAAGCGACTGTCCTATTTTCTAGTTCCTCTAAAATGCCCGTCCACAAGGGGCTCTGATTGGTCAGCTAACATAATGTGCTGTGATTCACGGATCAGCTCCACATCACTCCCCTAGCTGTGTAAACAGTCCGAACTCCAGTCAGAGGCTCAAAGAAGCTGTTAGCAGCGTTAGCTGCCTGAATCAGACAGAAATGAAGAGCACACAGCTCACACTTGCTCTCTAAAATAAAATCTGACCAGGGTCTTTCACATATATTCGGAATAAGCATGTGTAAGTAATATAAAACATTCTCCTATCTTTTGCAAATTTGTTATTTGAGATGTAGAATGCAAGGAAAGTGGCCGCATAGAGAGACACTGCAGCGCTGGTGAAGATTGTGGGCGTTTACAGCGGTTTGCCTGATAAATATGAATTTGTAGCTAAATTGTTAACGGTGCCAAACAGCATTTGCCATTGTTTACATCCTTGTTTACATCCTCGCTACAACATATCGTTAAGGCTAGAAACTGGGCCTGTAGTTGATCAATTTTAACAAATAAAAATACTTACAGGTTGTAGCTCACAATCCACAGGTTCATCGGTTGGAGGAGTTTTTAGACGAATCCAGCACTGAACTGGGAGAGATTGTGGAAGCTCTCCTTTGTCAAATGCTAGCTATATATATTTTTTCTAGAATTCTTTGGAACATAATTTAAATTAAATGGTAAGCACTTCTCTCTTTGTGTCATGTCCTTTGGAAGTCCAAATACAGAAACCGAACAAGCTCTGTGGAAATAGCAGCCTTTGGTTGGCGTTTTAGCTTTCTCTGCTATAACGTTACAGCGACTCTGGCCACACCCCTTCACTGTGCAGGGTGTGTGCGCGAGGTGAATGCACCTAAGCCCTTGTGATCTCACTAGCCCGGATGTATTTTTTTTTGTAGTCTCCAAATTCGTTCGCTCTAGGCTTTGCTAAGCTAACTCTGTAAAAGCCAATGTCTCCCTTTGCATTGAACTTTGAGCATCTTACATTCAGAGATATTGTTTATGTTCACACAGCTACATTACACATCAACTAAAGTTAAGTTGAAATATTATATTGTAGTGGACCACCCCTTTAATAAACTAACTGAATATATAAATCTTGCTACTTTTTTCCTTTTTATTAATTAAATTAGTTGTCAATTGTTTAAAAAAATCTCCTAACATTTCCACAGACCCCAGCTTAAAAGTAAGCATCATAAATCATGATCAAAATCTTTGTCACTTTAAAAAACACCATTTAAGGGTCAACATTACAAAACGTCTGCAACACTAGTTGGCCGCCGTGCATGTTTTCCAGGAAAGCTGTTGTGTTTTTCTTCAGTCTGAGGACTAATTTAATGTCCTTTTTTGGGCTCTTTGGCTTTTACTTTTCATTACTTCCAGTCTCCCGGAGAAACCTTTTAAGAGTATTTTGGTGCGTTTGAAATAAACAACTGTTTCTCTGCTATTTTCAGAAAAATAAAGCAATAGGTCAAGTGGCAGATCTGCAGGCTAACAAGTGTAATTCAACTCATCCAGAAACAGACACATTTTTAATATCTTTTCCATTTTCAAAGCAATACGGTCAAGATTGTTGAAGCAAGTTATTTAATGTGTCCTTAAAAAGAAGTTAATTAATATTGTAACTAACACACCGCATTCATATAGTGGAGAAAATGTATTGCGCTTCAGCTGAATTAAAGGAATAGTTCACCCAAAATAAAAATGCATTCAGAATTTACTCACCCTCAAACCTTTGAGTTAATTTTTCCACAAAAGATGATATTTGGAAGTATGCTAGCCATTTACATCCATAGATAAACAAATACTTAACTAGCGGTTTTTATCATTCCTCAAAATATCTTCTTTTGTGTTCAAAAGAAAAGAAAGAAACAGGCCCCAGACAGTGCATGATAAGTGAATGATGACTACATTTTCATGAGAAATGATCCCTTTATTTTTCAAGGGAGATCCATAACAATCCCTTCATTTGAATAATTTATTTGCCCTCACCTCTCATCTACCTTTCATTATGCGGTCACTCTCCCCTTGCCAAGCAACAGGACTCTGGTTCATATTATTGGAGGCTTCAAAGCAGACAGAGCCCAGAATAAACACAGAGGACAAAACAAAGACAGAAAGATCCGTGTTGCTGAGAAACAGAGGAAACAGATCAGCAGGAGCGGTGCTTGCGTCAAATAAGAGCTGAATTACACTGTGCTACGCAATTGTAATAACGCAATCTGTTAGGTCGCATTTAAAAAAAGAAAAGAAAAATTCTAGTAGCTTTCATGCAGTACATTTAATAAACACTCAATATTTATTGTGAAGGATTGTAGTATACAGTGGGGATCAAAATGTAAACAACCTACGTTTTCGAAGTCATGGCTTAGTTCTATTGGAATATATCCTTATAGCATTTTTAAAGCGTATTTCTTGAGTTAAATACTATAATTCATTGCAATTTTGGTAACACTTTAAAATAAGGATGTGTTAGTTAATAATATGTACACTCACCGGCCACTTTATTAGGTACACCTGTCCAACTGCTTATTAACGCAAATTTCTAATGAGCCAATCACATGGCAGCAACTCAATGCATTTAGCCATGTGAACATGGTCAAGACGATCTGCTGCAGTTCAAACCGAGCATCAGAATGGGGAAGAAAGGTGATTTAAGTGACTTTAAACGTGGCATGATTGTTCGTGCCAGACTGGCTGGTCTGAGTAATTCAGAAACTGTTGATCTACTTGGATTTTCACGCACAACCATCTCTAGGGTTTACAGAGAATGGTCCAAAAAAGAGAAAATATCCAGTGAGCGGCAGTTCTGTGGGCGCAAATGCCTTGTTGATGCCAGAGGTCAGAGGAGAATGGCCAGACTGGTTCAAGCTGATTGAAAGGCAACAGTAACTCAAATATTTCGTTATCATGGATGAGCAGCCGACAAACTGTGACAACTGTGTGATGCTATCATGTCAATATGGACCAAAATCTCTGAGGGATATTTCCAGTACCTTGTTGAATATATGCCACCAAGGATTAAGGCAGTTCTGACGGCAAAAGTGGGTCACTAGTAAGGTATACCTAATAAAGTGGCCAATGAGTGTGTTTACTAACATGAACAAACAATGAACAAAATACTTTTATTACAGTATTTGTTGGTGTTAGTTAACATTAGTTAATGAAAATACAGTTGTGCATTGTTAGTTCATGTTAACTCACAGTGCATTAACTAATGTAAACAAGCATGAATTTGGATGTTAATAGTGCATTATTAAATGTTGCACTATGATTAATAAATGCTGTACAAGTATTGTTCATTATTAGTTCATGTTAGTAAATACATGAACTAATACAACCTTATTGTAAAGTGTGACTGCAATTTCATGGCAATTTATCCATTTTTGAGTTAGTAACTTCTATTGATTTGAACATTTTCATCCATAAATTTCAGTATAATTTGCTATATAATCTCCCAATGAGAGGTAGGTTTAAGGATGGGGTTTAAGGGCACGTCTCCTTTTGAAATGTTTCTTTTTCATACTAAAACTGATATAGTATGAATTTGTAGGAATTAGCCACTTTTCTGACAATACATTAAGTAGTTACGTTATGGCTTGACAGGTCTTCTGCACCAGTAATGCAACTAAATGAGCGTCCTCCGATCTGCTCATCTAACAGTGCGAATTTTTGACTACATTTTAGTTTTCATCAAAATTAATGCGCAGTTCATCCATTAGACGAGATGATTACAGGGCGCACATTCAGTTTCACCATCTCCTGAGGAGCATGTTGTGTGGACCGAGTACTGATCCAAACTTCCCTTTAGTCATTTAAAGAATTTTTTATTTGGGTCTGATGGGAAACATTGTTTATCGAAAGACTGAACACGGAAGTAACTAAAGTGTGCAAAGATGTCAGTAAAATGGAGTCATGGTTTAATGGTTGTTTTCTGCAGCAGGAGTTTGGTCATTCAGCTACATTGAAGAGTGACTGCAAATGTTTATCTGAAGCTGATTCAGCAACATAATACAGTTTCTTCCCTGCATTCATCGCCCAATCAGTCAGCAGTTTTATTTCATGACAATAAGCCCCATAACACAGTGAAATGAGTAAAGCAGTTCCTTAAAGGTCCCGTGAAGTGCTTTGAAATTTGATGTTTGACGTAATCTCAACCGAAATATGAAAAGAGGGCGGGACATAGTGTAGGAATGTAGCCAATAGCGTTTAGTTGTTCTCACAGCTCTGCCAGTGAGAGTGGTTGAGCTCAAGCGCATCCAATGTGAAGCATCTTGAAGGGGGCGGGGCATGTCAGATAGAGAGCTTTGGATTGGTCACGATTTCATAAGAAACTAAAGTATGAGGTGACGTGAATAAAACTGTTTATCCATTTAGGTGGAAGTGACAAACTGCAAGCTTTATTGTGTTTATATCGGTTTTACATCTTCGAAATGTGAATTTTGTCACTGTTTTGGTGCACACTAGCTTATCGATATCCTAAAAACTAACAATACTGATACTACCATCTTAAACATTTTATTTTCATTTCATGGGACCTTTAAAGCTGAAAACACTGAACTAATGAAATGGCAAACCAGAGTCCTGATCCTAACCTTATTGAAAATCTTTGGAAAATCCTTGGTGACCAAGTTACTACAATTAGTGAACTGTGAAAGAGACTGGAAGATCAAGATCACAGCAGAGACTAGTGATGTCCTGTGAGAGGCTAGTGATTTCTGTGAGATGTCTTATGAGAGATTAGTGATGTCTAGGCCCACACGGAATCTGCGCACGCAGAATTCCGCAGAATTCTAGCCCATTATTATTCTGTTTATTTACTTGTATGTAAATGTGTAAATCTAAATTTATTCAGTTTTTAAATTAATTACAGTAATATTATTGACTAATATGAAAATGTTCATCTGATTTATGTACAATGCAGTTTGTAAAGTAATATTTTCTGTCTTTTAGTAGATATATTATATGAGAGTCTTGCTTTGTTTACCAAATAAGTGGATCTAATTGGATTTACATTTTAAACATTAAATAAAAGTTAAAAAGGTATTATTTCTTTATTTTACATATTAAGGTTTTAGTTATGATACTCCCAAAATAATTTAGCAGAAATCCGCAGATTTTTACCAAAATTCTCCGCAGAAATTGCAAAAAACATCCGCAGATTCCGTCTGGCCCTAGTGATGTCTGAGAGACTAGTGATGTTTGTGAGAGACTAGTAATTTGCTGAAGTCATTCAAAAAAGGCTTCTCTTCTTACTAATTATTGACTGGTGTACTCTTCAAAAATTGAAGTTGTGATTTTTGATCATGATACAAACATTGCCGTTACCAAATTTTGATCACTGTGTTTTCAGCTAAATATAATTGTTTTTGTTCAAGTGCCTTGGTTATTTTGTAAAACACAGTATAATAATTTTATATAATTTGTTTTTATAACCATGGTATATAGTGTTAACATAAAATAATTCATATTTTGAACAATAGAAATAAAATTTCCTTTATTCTTAATCTCCACTTTACATTCAGTTTGTCAATATACTATCCTTCTCATCACACTATGTCATGTGCTTTACATTTCACAAATATTTGTGAATATTAATTTAGAACATAAGGTTACACCAGGAGGTCCAATGAGTTTAGCTGCACTTTTCAAACTTTAACGCAAAGTAAATCGAAATACAATGTTCTGTTGTCTGCAGTTTTCTAACTGGTCTAGCTTTGTTCTTGCACAGCTTGAGAAGTTTCTAAAACCCATTTTTAACCTGAAAGGGGAAAAAAGACAATCATGAGATTCTCATATTTATAATATACACCATAATAAGGATTTCATACAACAATGATTACTGGAGTTTTACAAGAAAGCCATTTACATTTATTCTGTCTCAAAATTGTTTAATGTGTGACTTGAAATTTTATATTAGCAAGTTGTGAGTGAAAACTTTCTACATCCATTTGTTTAGCATATAGGCTAGAGAATGGAAATCAATATCACAGCCACCACGCTGGTACAGTGACAACAAATACAGTTCACAGTTTTGCACACACACACACACACACACACATTTTTTTCTTGCTTGTTCAAACTTATTTAACTTTAAAAAAAAAAAACTTATTTTAAACTTTATTTTAAACTTATTTAAAATAAACTGAAACAACAAAAATATTAAGATTTTTATAGGACAACTTAATGGGTTTTATGTTAAATCCACTTAAATTTGTTACGTTAACTTAATAGATTTGTATTGGGGCAACATGAATGAATTGTGTGGAGCCCAGCATTTCTTACAGTGTGTAGATTGATCTCAATACAAATCAGAAATTACCGCTCTTTTTAAAATGCTGTCATTTTTTTAAATACCAGTACCAATAAATTGTGGAATTATTACTCATATCACAAAACATTTCTAATACCACTAAATTTGGAAGACATAAATTAAGAAATTTTCGTTTGAATTGGCTAGAAATTAGTTTAAAAAGCAAGCATTCATCATTCTAACTTGTTTTTGTATGGAGTAATATAAGTATAATATAATATATCTACATTCACCACTGCTCATTGCAGTAACTCATAGCGTTGTGATATCAAGTTCTCAATTTGGAGAACTTTTAAGTTTGTTCCTAATCACTATTATGGTCTCACCTGCTTTTGTCTTCTCTTAATTTGCATGTCTTGTTGTTGCTTTGCCCTGACCTCTTCCAGAGTTAAGCATCCACCTGCAGAAGTGGCAAGTATGGTTAAACAAAGACTACTTACTCATGGAAAAACATGTCAAAAATGTCATAATCCAGATATTGTTATTATTGTTAATTATTATTTCAGAACATAACATTGACTTGCATGTTATGAGTCCCCAAAGGACTATTGTTTAATCTAAAAAAAAAAAAAGCTTCTACTAAAACAAAACATCACATAAGTCTTGGAAGTCCGGAGGCTGAGTCAATTAAATGCATATTTTTGATGAACTTTCTCTTCAAGCGTGTGTCATGGTTTTATTCTTGCGTGTATAGCTCCCTCTAGTGGTTATTTCAAATGATTTATTTTGTGTCCTTTCAAACAGACTCATCAGCAAGCTTCTCAAATTTGTTTTGCTGACATGTTTGGTTGAATGACTCACTCACCCACAGTACTAGGAGATATGGAAATATAACCCATGGCCCGACTCAAGCGCAGATCCTCCAGAGCTGCCAGTTCTGCTTCCGCTTCTGTTAAACAGTGAGTCAGTGAGTGTTTAACCTTCACGACAGCTTTAACCTTCAGTGATTTAAACAAACTACATTTTTTAAAACAAACTTACATTTATTTTGGTCATTTTGTCAGAACTTCAGTGTTAGAATCCCATGTAAATATATGTTGAATCAAGGATGTAATTTTATATTGAAGACAAAGCAAAAATATTGCAAATGTTTTGACTTTCTTTTCTGATTAACTTTTTAATGTCCTTAATTTGTGAAAAACAAACACAAACCTTGATAATTAGAGCCATACTATTTGAAAAATAATTTAAATTTAATTATTAATACCAACTACATACTTATTTTTTCAAAACTAATAATTAGGGGACATGTTTTATTGAGATGAAGTACACTAAAAGACTTGGTAAAGGATAAGTCTAATAAAGAAACACTTTAAAGAAATGATTACGTTTAAAGGGATAGTTCACATAAAAATGAACATTATTTCATTACCATATACTCACACTCAAGTGGTTTTAAATGTTTTGAATTTCTTTCTGTTGGACACAAGGCAAGATATTCTGAAGAATGTTGGAAACCAGCAGTCTTTGAAATCCATATTAGAAATAAAATATATAATAATAATATATAAATAAAATATATAGGGTTGCTTCTTTCCAACATTCTTCATAACATCTTTATTCATTCTTTATCTTCAATTTTCAACTGAAGAAACTCAAACTGGTTTGGAACAGTTTGAGTGGAAATCTTATATGGACTTTAACCCTTGTGCACTGTTCAGATGTACTACCCTTTTGTTATGTTAGGGATGAAAACATCCACTGAATTAAACTGCTGTATAAATGCATCAAATAATTACATTTTTTTTTCTTTTCATAAATCTGTGATCAACCCTAGTCCTGATCAAAAGTACTAAATTGTTTAGAAAATTACAGGATTTTAACTCTTTTTTTTATTTTTTTATTGCCAAGTTCACAAATGATGTCACTGATTTGGTGCAAAAGCACACAAAATGACGTATTTTCAATATAAAAAGTAATTGTGGACTGGATTTTTTTTACATTTTATTACAGTCGTGGACATGTGAACGATTAGTAACAACATTGGGTTTGATGCATTGTTAGATTTTCATTTTTTTCTCCCTAATTTACTGTTGGTGGCTGTGTTTGCCCCATTGACTTCAATTATAACCACATTTGATGGTGCATAAATACAGTCTTTGTTTTTATCTACTCCATGTAGTTCTGAGAGCTGAGATGCATATTTTGATTTTCTCAGACACATCAAGGTAAGTGCGTAAAGGTCACTCTCACAGTCACACTCTTACACATACACACACTTTAATTTGCTGTTATAATTCATATAAAATCCAGAAACTAAGCTTTTTTTTGCACAGGCCTATCTAAAGGTTTAATGGTGCCAACTGATGATCAACAGTAAAAATGACAAATTTTACCTCTTCCCAACTGGGAAAACCACCAACAATGCATGATTATGTGGTGTCATGGTTTTGCAATAAAAAAATGTGGTTATAAGGGATGTCAATTGGGCAAAAACAGCCACCAACAGTAAATTAGGGAGAAAAAAAATGTTAATTAATCAAAACAACAAGGCAATGTTGTTTCACATGTCAAAAACTTTGATAAAATGTAAAAAAAATCCAGTCCATTACTTTTTATATTAAAAATACATATTTTTTTTCTACCAAATCAGAGACATCATTTATGAATTTGGCAATTAAAGAGATAAAATTCTGTAATTTTCTAAGCAATTTAGTAGTTTTGATCAGGCCTGAGGTTGATTAACAAAAAAAAAATGATTAAAAAAATTAATTGATAAAAAAAAATTTATAATTTTTTTATTTTATTTATCTGATGTTCAGTGGAAGGGTAAGAAATTTACCCAGAGTATATCATTGAGTTCTTTAAAAATTTCAAAAAAGATTTCTCAAAATATGTGTCGAAATAAAATTTGGCACTAAAAATCATACTGCTAGCTGAAACACAGGAAAAAGTTATGGCTAAATTAAGACACCCCAGAGTGCATGAAATCATCCCCAACAGTATATAAGGGTTAAAGATTGTTCTTTTTCACGTCTTCATTTTTAAGAAAGAAAGGAAGGAAGAAAGAAAGAAGTTAAGTAACAGTATACCTACTTTGCTGAATATCTTGCCTTTTCTTTGGATTTGGTGCAAATACTGTAAACGCTTTCTGACTGTCACATAAACAGAAAATAGTTAATATACTGAAAGCCGTTATTTGAATAAACAAAAGAAGCTCTAAAGCATTTACTATGGCAATTAACCACAGTTTAATGCTGCTGCTTGGATTAAGTCCTGATCCACCATATGTTTCTGAGGCCACTATAGCAGTCCTACCTGTGGAATTCATAAAGCGCATGAGAATATGTTTTTGGCACTGGCTGTTCCTTCGGTGCACATTTTGACGGGTTTGTCCTCGGTGTAGTCTCGGCCGGTTTCGTTTTTATCGCATTATTGCTTCTCTCCGTTGTTTTGGGTTTATACTCCGTGTGGTGGGTGCATCTTGGGCAGCTCGATGCCCTGTTTTTGCGGTGAGCGGCATCTCTGGTTCTGACTGCGGGTGCTGGACTCTCTTTCTTGTTCGGATGCTTGGCTTTCGTTGCAACGGGTTTCGGGTTTAGAAGTCTCGTGTCCGGCATATTTACAATGATATATTATCATTGAGCCATTCACCTGTCTTTAACCGAACAAATGTCCCTTTCTTGAACGCACCGGTTTCAACCAGCGAGATAAAATTCGATATTTTCATTTAGAAGAGCCAGAATCAGATAAGAGAAAAACTCAAAGTCGTGCGTGTTGGGTTTTGTGAACAAACCCGCAACCTCGTGTGATCCGATTAATGAGCTCAAGGCACACTGGCCAATGTGGTGACCTCACGGTAACCTAGTAACCAGGCCCAGTAACCAATACTACCGCAACAACATGCTACTTTGTGCTGCTACTATTAATCCTTTTACAGTCTATGCTACTAACGTTATACTAATGAATAACAGTATTAGTATTGATATGAACAGCTGAAGAAGATCACTGGTTCGAGCCCCGGCTGGGCCAGTTGGTATTTCTGTGTGGAGTTTGCATGTTCTCCCCGAGTTAGCGTGGGTTTCCTCCGGGTGCTCCGGTTTCCACCACAGTCCAAAGACATGCGGTGTAGTTGAATTGAATAAACTAAATCGGCCGTAGTGCATGTGTCTGAATGTAAGAGTGTATAGGTGTTTCCCAGTGATGGGTTGCAGCTGGAAGGGCATCCCCTGCATAAAACATATGCTGAATAAGTTGGCGGTTCATTCTGCTGTGGCGACCCCTGATTAATAAAGGTACTAAGCGGAAAAAAAAAATAAATGAATGAATGAATTGCTGATTGAAAAGTCATACTATATATGCGATTTTTGTAACGATTTGTTGTTGGAGTCTCGCAAGCCAACTTGACTTTTAGCGACCGTACAGTGTTGGGCAGTGTTGTTAAAATCTTAAGTCACTTAAAAAAAAACTAAATGTGTTACTTAGTTGCTAGTTCTTAAGCAAAGGAAAGTGGATTTATATGTTGTCATTTTTGTTTTTTTTTTATTAAGGTAGGCTATATTACTTTTAAAAGTTGTAAAAGTAAAAATAACGGCATAATAACCTTAAAATACAGTGCTCAGCATACATAAGTCCACCCCTCACAAATCTCTCTTTAAAATTCATATTTTTAATAGGAAGCTTTACAATATTATATGTGTGCATATACATTAGTCAGTACTGAAGCAAAATCTGGAGCTTATCTAACAAAATAACTTATGATAACGGTCCAAAAACTAGTACACCCAAATTTATATGTTATAGAAAAATATCTAGGAAAAATCAAGAGAAGCAAAAAAAAAAAAAAATTTAGTTGAAAATTTTTAGGTTGTAATTGTTTATTTATTTTGCAATATTTTGCTTGAATTTGCTTGTATTAACTTTAAATTTCTAAATATGTTTGGTGACTAAAACATTATTTTAATAAATATATTTGTTTAATAAATATATTTTGTTTAAATGCACCAAAATACATTGCCTATATTCACTGAGAAATGGATAAAAATATTAATTTACAAAATGAGGTGTCCTCACTTTTGCTGAGCGCTGTATATGTTTTAAATAATTTTTATTTTAATAATATGAAATATTGGAAACTGCAATGGCTTTTTTTAATGTGATCTATGAACAGGGGTGAGGTAAGCAGCCGATTAGGGCCCCGCGGAATTAGGGGCCCCCGACCAGTGCCAAGAAGCCTACAATAATTATATAGCTCTTTTATACATTTTCTATCATATATTGTAAAATCTGTCTATAACCATTAGGAATTTAACGTTATGACTTCTTTTCAAAACCGGGGGCCCCCATGAATAGTGAACATTACTTCCCTACTGCACATGCAAATATTAAAATCTAATCACAAATATGGCTATTTTGTTTGTGAGCTTGTTTTTTTATTTGTGAATTTCATTCATTCATTCATTCATTTTCTTTTTCGGCTTAGTCCCTTTATTATTCCGGGGTCGCCACAGCATATGTTTTACGCAGCAGATGCCCTTCCAGCTGCAACCCATCACTGGGAAACACTCATACACACTCTTTCACACATATATATGGCCAATTTTAGCTTACCCAATTCACCTGTACCGCATGTCTTTGGACTTGTGGGGGAAACCGGAGCACCTGGAGGAAACCCAGGCGAATACGGGGAGAACATGCAAACTCCACACAGAAATGCCAACTGACCCAGCCGAGGCTCAAACCAGCGACCTTCTTGCTGTGAGGCGATCGTGCTACCCACTGCGCCACCGTGACGCCTATTTGTGAATTTATTGTTTTTAGGGTGACACCCCCCCCCCCATTAATGCTTGCTCCCCCTGAAGGACATCAAAACAAGATGTATGGGGGGCTCAGTCCTTTAATAGTAAGAAATAGCTTTATTCAATGTTAGCTTTCTTAAATATTAATAATTAAAAATGTATAAATATACATTTGACCCCCACCCATCCCCCCATAATGTTTCATACCACTGTGATGCATTTAATTGCGCCAGTCAATGAAAAATATCCAACAGTCTGAAACTGGCAGTTCTAGAGCACAGATAGACATCTTAAGTATTCACAAAACATGTTTCTTGTACAATAGGTGTATGTCTGCATGTAGCCTAAAAAAGAACAATTAGGACACATAATTTGTATAGTTTGACCTACAGTAACCTCTAAAATAGTCATTAAATATCCCTCAAAACACTGAAAACTCAAATACATTCATAAATTTGATTCACTGAAGCATGTATTACCAAACTACTACCGAAAAAGTTGACCCCCCCAACCGTCAATTATAATTCACACACTGTTTAAAGGGTATCTCGGATGATTTCATAACAAAGTTCTTTACAAGTGGAAAAGCGTTTTTCAGAAAAGCGTTTTTCATTATGAAAATGTTTTTACATTAAAAAAAGTTTCCTGAAAAACTTTTCACGTAAAATGTAGCCTATTTTGTGGATCTACAAAAAGTTCTGCGGCATCACTGTAAAACCCTCTTTTGATTTCTCTGGCGCTTATATTTTTAAGAGTGTGTGTGCACAAATGCAAGCATTTTAAAGCTGCTGCAGAGTGCACAGATATTTCCTCGTATATTGTGAAAAGCAGAAGCGCGCGGTCCTCCTACACTGTAAGCGGTGCTCTAACATTCGCCGCACTGATGAATTTCTATCGGTCTCTACTTTTACCTTTGACGCATTAGGACATGACGGGATTGTAGCAGTCGCTGAAAACGGTCAGCGTGTGATGGGAGATCTACCCCGTTGACTTCGGACAGGTAGGATTACCCTTCACGGCCGTTTATTAGTCACAAAAAGATGTATGTTTTGGCAAGCTCTGCGACCGGCTCGGTTGGAAGGGAGGAGCGCGCACGCTCGCGCACAGAGAGCATCATCATTTTCCCTTTTGACTTTCATTTTGTGTATTTCGATTCGCTGCAAGTTGCGCTGATTTGTCGCCGTGTACATTTCGTGCACTCGATAAAAGGCAGCCGCTTTTATATATCTATGACGCCGCGCCATCATTTAGGGAAGTGCAGGTCTTCAGGGACGCGCAGGGGGCTCTAGCTGTCACCGCACGAACACACGCCCATTTTCAATATATGACCAAAATAATGAACATTGGATGCAAATGCACCAACACTGTCGTGTTTAGCGGGCTCCCAGTAGGACCTGTGCGTTTGTTTTCAGTGCGAATTCGGCAGCCCCCTTATAGGCCGTCGTGATGCTACGACAAACACGGGGATGTTTTTGGGAATCACAGTGGGTGTTTATTCACAAATGACTGCGGCTCGCGCATAAACATTGAAAACACGCGTGGCTTTCTGGCACCTGTGCGCGCCGCGCTTCCTGGTATGTGTCCATTAATGTCGTCCAGCTTTCACGGGTATCGCACCGAGAGTCTGTTAAACCTTTATGTTCAATAACTACACCAATGCTTCATTTACACTCTGGATTTTTATTCCTATGGCTCGTATGAGACAAAGGGCAGAGCGTTAGTCGTGGTTACGGTACAGGCATGGCGCAATATCACGTTATTAATGTAACCCGTGTGTCTTGTTTTTAGCAGAAATGCTCATATGCTTCGTTTTTGTTTAGCCGCGGCCTGGTGTGAGCTCCAATAATAACACACTGTATAATTTGGGTTACCTACGTTAAAGCAAAAACATGCATGTGGTTGCATGAACTTAAAAACACAGTGATGATATTTCAAGCACTATACGGGACGTGTTTTGGTGGTTTCTGCTTTATTTACTTGTTAACTGAATTAATAAATCGCGTGATGTTAATATATTGATCTACTAATGCAAAGCACATCACAGTTATCAACACAAAACACGTTATAGATTGCACATCTGTATAATAATTTAGGCTATTAAACATTAATTTGAATTAAATGCAAAAACATAAAAGAATAAATCAAAATAAGATTTTATTCGTGATTCTCTGGTGATGTATAGAGGTAAAGTTGGTTTTATATTCGCACATTCGTTCATTTAGAAGTCTCTATATTGTTTACCATGTTACTTTGAATATTCGATCGGAATTAGCATGCAAGTATGACTTCAAAACAACTTTAACACTGTTTATTTGACTGTGAACAATGTTGTACTTTGATAGGCATTGGCTGCTTATATGATTTCCCTATTTAGAATTTGCAAAGAATACTTTTCTGAAATTATATTATTAAGGACAATGTCTGAATATCCGAATATATATCCAACTTTACCTCAATTGGTGATGTATGTGGTAGACGATGTAATTTACTGTTTAAATGTTACTTTATTAAACAGAATATATCAATTTGTAAGATTATTCCTTGATGATTTAATGTCATTTTCAGTCTGTTGTCTTTTACACAAACATTTTACAATACATGGGTCAAAGTCGAAAAGCAGTTTCATAACATAACAATGTTATAAAAGTGATACAGCTTTACACCATTTCTGTGCATTTAGTAAGTACAGAATAAGAATAATTTGATGACTATTTAGAGATCCCTGCTATACAAACCACTAGGTTTTTGTCAGTAATAAGATAATCATTTAATTTTGTGTGAATTTGTTGTCTCTGTTGTTCATATTTGAAGTTTTTTTAAACATTAAAAATTTTGTCTTAAAGATCGTAGCATATATATTGAGCTTGGGAGTTTCTGATGGAATGATAACCTTGGATAAAAATATCATGGTTTCGCGGTATCATTGTATTGATATATATAACTGCTCTAAAAGTTCTTTTCAAACATCTTAGTAAAAACAACAACTTTTTTCCCCCATTGAACACAATATATTTCATTTTAGGAAACATTTATAATTTTTTGGAACTGTAAACATGTCAGGCTAAATAATTTAAATAAATCATTGACTTCTGCTATCTTCATAAAAAAAACACTTAAAAAAAACCTTTACATATACCTTAGGAATGGTATAACATAATATTTTTACGTTTTTAATACCTTGATTTTTTTCAAAGCCCCAGTAAGCCTTGAAACCAGTTATCGTCCCATGCCTAATACATATTAGTAGTTGTTTTCCAGTGCAGGCTATTATAGGTATACTATGTTCAAAGTATAGGTGCTTTGTTCAGTTTAGCATTTGTTTTTGTAAACTTCAACCTTTTTATTACACATTTATGACAGCATTTGCAACTGTATGATAGCTGAATCATGAAACTGCTTATTTTTCTGCTATTGATGTGCAGAATGCTGTTGTTTCAATTTTATATATCCCACTGATTGTGCAGAATCTGACCAAAATGTTATTTTCTGATAGAAATACAGTACATTTTGATTTAATATACAACCTCGTTTAAACCTGATGCAAAAACAGAATGAAACATATTACAGGGTATCCGCAGGGTCTTAAAAAGTCTTAAAATGTCTAGGCCTTAATTTTAGGCCTTAAAAAGTCTTACGTTTGCTGAAAAATTGTGTTTTAGGTCCTAAATCTTTTTAAACGGGTCTTAATTTTTCTTTTTTCATGTATAGCTGCTTAATCTGGCCATCACTAATATTCCACCTCAATAATCCACCTTTTTATTTAAAAATTTTATTTTTAACTCTATTTAGCATAATGTTGTAATTATTTTCCTTACAATAACATTTGTTTTATAGTTCTCCATGTATTTACTGCTGAGCACACTGACCTGGACAGATATTTGTGCATACATTTTACTTTATTATTGTTATTAAAAGTTTTAAAAAATGTTTTATTTTGAAGAACGGTTATGTTAAAAACAAGTGTATGTATAAAAACTAGAGCTTGCTTGTTTTGAGACATTATTTAAAATATGTTACTAAGAAATAACAATATTTTTATAAAAATATTTTATGATTAAATAATAATTATTATTATTGTACTATTAAATGTATTCTAATTTTTTTGGATAGGTCAAATAGAAGCAACAACTACAGCATTTAGCCCTTTATGAGTCTAAAATTTCATTCATAATGGTCTTAAAAAGTCTTAAAATTGATCCTGTTTAAACCGGCAGAAACCCTGATATTATCTACTCCACATAAACAAAATAGGTAACACTTTACAATAAGGTTTCATTTGTTAAAACTGAATAATGTTTTAAGGAACTAATTTTGAACACTGTATTTTATTTACAGTATGCTATTTAGCATGTTAAGTTCATCAACTAATGTTTACTTCTGATCCTATATATAAAGTTGAAGTCAGAATTATTAGCCCCCTGAATGATTAGCCCCCCTGTTTATTTTTTCCCCAATTTCTGAGAAATTAGAAGATTTCCGGGGTGAGAAAATGAGAAGATTTATTTCAACACATTACTACACATAATAGTTTTAAAAACTCATCTCTAATAACTGATTTATTTTATCTTTGCCATGATGACAGTAAAAAATAATTTACTAGATATTTATCAAGATACTGGTATTCAGCTTAAAGGGCAATTTAAAGACTTAACTAGGTTAAATATGTTAACTAGGCAGGTTAGGGTAATTAGGCAAATCATTGTATAATAATGGTTTGTTCTGTAGACAATCTAAAAAAAAATAGATTTAAATGGGGCTAATAATTTTGACCTTAAAACGGCTTTTAAAAAATGTAAAACTGCTTTTATTCTAGCCGAAATAAAACAAATAAGATTTTTCCAGAAGAAAAAATATTATCAGACATACTGTATAAAAATTTCCTTGCTCTGTTAAACATAATTTGGGAAATATATAAAAGAGAAAAATCAAAGGGGGGATAATAATTCTGACGTCAACTGTATATAATAATGAGATTATTTCAAATTTAGAAATATTGTCCATCTTAACTAATGTTGGCATAAAGAGTGAAACCTCTTTGAAAAATGTTAATTTCTCAATATGTGTTTTAAATTGTAATATTTTACATGAGGAAAAATCTAGAAAAGCGAGGAACATGAAGATATGAATGCAAAAGAGCTTTCTTTTCATTATTAAGAGTTATTATAATTACAAATGTAGTGGTATAATTCATGTATATGTTCGGACATTTTTATGTATCACAAAGAGCTATGCATGCAAACTTTGTCAAAGTCCGTAGACTTCAAAGTTTCTAGCTTTTATTTGTCCTCTTGTGCATAAGCAGAGTTTATTTCAAACTGTTTGGTTGACTTAAGTTTCATCTTGCATAAGGTCACAAGACAGGCCCTGTAAGCAAATACATTAAAACTGTTGGAAATTTGCATGTTCAGCTTGAGTCCATAGACAAATTACCTTTGCATGAACTTCTCCAGATAATATATCTGTACAGTCAATTGCACTGCGATGGGGACTTTTACTAATATTGTTTAGCTTGTGGTAGTTTTAGTAGACGTGCATATTCATGATGAACTTTCTTTCAGCTTCTTGTGTCCAGATTCTGTGGAACAATGGACAAGGAGCCCCAAACGAAAGCAGAACCCGCAAAGAGCACAGTCAACACCACGAGCACCACAGCGGTGAACCCTTCTCATCAAGCCAATGGCACCCCAAAAACTCCTCCTGCGCTCACGACTGTGACCACCTTCCACAACCAGCCATCCCCAACTAACAGAAAAGTGGTGCAGGTATGAGTTTGCCCTTTGTTACCAAACCGGCTCTTGTTTTTTTTTTTTTTTTTTTAAGATTTATTTTTGGCCTTTTTGCCTTTATTAAGTGGATAGGACAGTAATGAGACAGGAAGTGAAGTGGGAGAGTGAGAGGGGGTAGGGACGGGAAATGTCCTCGAGCCGGGATTTGAACTCGGGACACCCTGAAGTGCTACTGCACCATATGTCGACGCACTAACCACTAGGCTATTGCGCCGACCCAAACCGGCTCTTTTAGCGATTGTATACAGACATAAAAAATTAGTGTGAATTCTACAGAGAAAATGTAATTAATAACATTTATGGGGATAGTTTAAAAAATACAGTACATTTACTCTCCCTTATGTGGTTCAAAACTATTGTGGGATTGTTTTGTTTTTAAATTTATTTTGGACACAACAGAAGAAGGGTGACAGGCAGTGGGTAACACAATCGCCTCACGGCAAGAAGGTCGCTGGTTTGAGCCTCGACTGGGTCAGTTGGCATTTCTGTGTTGAGTTTGCATGTTCCCCCTGTGTTCGCGTGGGTTTCCTCCGGGTGCTCCGGTTTCCCCCACAGTCCAAAGACATGTGGTATAGGTGAATTGGGTAGGCTAAATTGTCCATAGTGTGTGTGTGTGTGTGTGTGAGAATGAGAGTGTATGGGTGTTTCCCAGTGATGTGTTGCAGCCTCGGCTGGGTCAGTTGGTATTTCTGGGTGCTCCGGTTTCCCCGATAAGTCCAAAGACGTGCTATAGGTGAATTGGGTAAGCTAAAATTGGCAGCATATATGTGTGAAAGAGTGTGTATGGGTGTTTCCCAGTGATGGGTTGCAGCTGGAAGCATATAAAACATATGCTGGATAAGTTGGCTGTTCATTCCGCTGTGGCGACCCCAGATTAATAAAGGGACTAAGCCGAAAAGAAAATAAATGATTGAACAACAGAAAAAGATGCTTTGAAGAATGTTGGAAACCATGAGTCACTGACATCCATAGTAGAGGAACAAAAAATACTTTGGAAGTCTGGCCAGTTTTTAAAAATGTCTATCTTTGTGTTTAACAGAAGAAAGACATTTCAAACAGGTTTGGAACAAGTCATTGATGACAGAAGTTTCATTTTTGAGTGAACTATTCCTTTAAGTCATTTAGTTGAGCTGGGAAATTGATCTTTGGTTTATAATACAGAGTGAAATATAATACAGAAATGACATGGAATTTAGTTTAATTAGAGACTTATAATTATTTTTACTTAGAATTGGAATACAAAGAGGAAATCTAAAAGTAAGAAAATTGAGTTAAATCTACTTAATTTCTGATGCTGGTGTTTCAGTCATGCACTGAGAAGTATTATTATTTTGACAGGTGTATTTGTCATTTGCTTGTGTTGTTGGGTGTAGTCACTTATTTTTCGGCATCTCTGGAGATCATTTTGTGATCAAAATGACACATTCTTGATCAAAGAAAACATTGATTGTTGTTTCATTGTGTATTGTGAACCCAATATTGAAGTACCTCAGTAGTGTTGGTGTGTCATATTGACTAACAAAAATCAACTGTGTTGTTTACTTAAATGTTTAAAAGCATGACTTTATTTAGTACTTATTTAATATTTAATATGGGGCAGCACGGTGTCGCAGTGTGTAGCACAATCGGCTCAGCAAGAAGGTCGCTGGTTCAAGCCCCGGCTGGGTCAGTTGGCATTTCAGTGTGGAGTTTGCATGTTCTCCCCGTGTTGGTGTGGGTTTCCTCCGGGTGCTCTGGTTTCCCCCACAGTCCAAAGACATGCACTATAGGTGAATTGAATAAGCTAAATTGGCCGTAGTGTATGTGTGTGAATGTGAGAGTGCTCTGCGTAAAAGATATGCTGGATAAGTTGGCGGTTCATTACGCTGTGGCGACCCCTGATTAATAAAGGGACTAAGCCAAAAATAATATATAATAAGCCGAATAATATTTAATACTAATTTAATATTTAATATTGTTTGAATTAAACATACGAGAGAGTAAAATGTACTTAAAACAGAGCAAACATCAAATGAGTAAAACAAAAGTAAAATGAAAAGCTTAGTTGAGTCATTTTTAAGTCATTCATTCATTTATTTTCCTTTGGCCTAGTCCCTTTATTTATCAGGGGTCGCCACAGCGGAATGAACTGCCAACTTATCCAGCATATGTTTTTACACAGTGGATGCCCTTCCAGCTGCAACCCAGTACTGGGAAACACCCACACACTCTCACACTCTCACATTCTCACACACTACCAATGTATTTTATACAGTTCACCTACACCGCATTTCTTTGGACTGTGGGGGAAACCCGAGCACCCGGAGGAAACCCACGCCAACAACTCCTCACAGAAATGCCAACTTACCCAGTCGGGACTCGAACCAGCGACCTTCCTGCTGTGTGGCAACAGTGGTTACTGAGCCACCGTGTCACCAAATTTTAAAATCATTTTTGTTTTTTATTCAGTACATTCCTAACTCATAGCTTTCAGGAAACGTTTTCATTATCATTCAGTTTAATCTGCCGACTGTACTGTGTTATGTAAACTGGGACTTGCAAACGTAATGTTGTTTTATTGATTTGAATGCTTCTATTGTTCTTCTCTTTTGTGTTATTAAAGTAATACTACTAAAAGTAATACTAAAAGTAATATTGTACTACTGTCATAACCAGAGCTTTTCACAGGAGCAAAAGTGATATCATTATTGCTTTTTAAATGTAAGACATTTTTAAATATACCATTAGACATTTGAATATATTAACAGACTACTGTACTTTGTGACAGGTTTCCGATGGAAAGAGTACAGAAAAATCTTACTCAAGTAAAAGTACTATTACTTGCCCAGAAATGTAGTGCAAGTAGAGTAAAAGTATCTGTTGTTGTAGATATGAACACCTGTAAAAATAAAAGTAGCACTTTTAAAAGTACTCAAGAGTAATACTGAGTGAGTAGTACACTGTGAAACTGTAATGCGTTTACATGCAATTTGAGCATGCATGTGTGTGAAAACGTAACATTCTGTAGTTCATTTCATGTCAGTCATCATACATCCCTCATCTAGTTTAAACAGTCTCTGAGCTATTGCGTGTGATGATTATGGACGTCGTCTTGGACACTTTTAATGCATCCAAATGGTTAGCTGCATTTATAAAGCACCCATGTCTTGAGGTAGTTCAGTATGATGCAATTTAAGCCCAGTTCAGACTGCATGATTTTCAAAGTAGTCGCCTTGGCAGAAGTATAATATCATAACAATGTAATAAGTATAAATCATAATATAATAAGTATAATTCAGCCTTAACAGAGCAGGGTCACATGACTTCACACACGCTAGGGAAAGTAATTAAAAATTGACCTGGAAAAATTAGATTGATTTTAGGTTCTGAATGTCGATTTTGATTTCTTTTCGATTAATCTCCTAGCCCTATCTTTTAGAGTCTTTTTTTTAGCTACAGAAAGTAACAGTGGTTTAGAAATAACAAACGTTTCATTGAAGCTCTCTGCAACTCTCACATGGTCGCTCACTGAAGCTAAGCAGGGCTTTTGTGTTATTCAAAAAATTATATACGTTAACATGTCATGTGTGCCATCCATTTTGATATTATATAATAGTTCATAACATTTGTATTTTAAATGCATAAGAAATAAATAGTTTGTGAAACAAAACAAAAATGGTTTTACTTAAACATGAAACTAGAAAATTGTAAAAACTGAGAATTTCCAAGTTGTATTTTTTAATTTTTTTATTTCTGCGATATATATTGCGATGCGAATACAATTTCACCAGATGACTTAAACAGATTTAATAGTAAAGGATTCTTAATTTCTGATTATTTGGGCTGATTTAGTAGGGTATATATAATATTTTGAACCGCAAATAATGTATAACAAATACATTTCCAGCATAGATAAATACAATATAGCAAAGATAAAAGTGAATAATAGTTTTCTGGAGAGTCTAACAGTATTGAAGTACAGATATTGAATAATCAACACTGTACAGTCTCATAATGTAATCTTTATGAAAGTTACAAACATTATAATTTCTTGTAGCCGAATGATTTAAACTCTGAACTATTGAAATGTTCACACAGTCACATGCCTTAAAGGGATAGTTCACCCAAAAATGAAGATTTACTTACTATTTACTCATCCTTCACTGGTTTGAAACATATGAGTTATCAAATATCTTCCTTCTGTGTTCAACATAAAAAATAAACTCGTAAAAGTTTCAAACAAATGAAGGGTGAAATGAAAATTTAATATAACATACTAATAACTGTATATTTTACAACTTTTCGTCAGTTTGGAATACTTTGTTTCTATTGTCTTCCTTCAATGAAATAAATCACCTACCGTTATATGTCCATCTCCTCCTCCAGATCAATCTGTCTGGGGATCGACTGGCGCCTTCTTTTTCACCAAGTGAGAGAGTCAGCCAAGCGTCATCGTCACAGCAAACCCCCAAAACGGTGCGTTTTCTTCAAAAATAAAAGCACCTGCTCGAGAAATAAAAGCCCAGATATACTCACAGTGACGTTCTTCTCTATTTGTTTTTCTGTTTTGTCTCCTCCGCCATTAGATATCTTTGCCCAACACTCCAGGATCAACAGCTCTTGTTAGAGGAGGTCAGAGTGCTGCGACGGCGGTGCGCAAAATATCTCCGCAAACACTGCTTCTGGGGAAGAGTCCGAGCACTAGTCAGGCTCAGATGCTCCTGAGGGCCCAGATGGTAAGACAACCTGTGCCGTATGCTATTCTGCAGCATTTACAAAGGAAAGTACCAGCGCCACCTACTGTCGGGGAGTCAATTAGGATTTTCATTCAGCGTTTTTTTTTTGTGTTTGCGTTCAATTTGTATTGCTATTTTTATAGCGCTTGCACTACATAGTCATGTTTTCATCCACTTATTATATGTGCATTTGCTTTATCGCATTAAAAAATGCTTTTGAAAATGCGCATACAATACTTAAGCGCTCAACTGAGTAGGGTAAACTTTTTATCTGATAAAAATGTGCATAAACTAAAATGGAAACACATTTAACGAATAAATTCCATTATGCACATTAAAAAAGTCACAGGATTATGTTTTAACAGATCATGTGATGGGATGGCATTAATGGACAAACCTGTAGAACGACCACATTGTAAAACATTTGAAATGTTGTTTTTGTCATCATAAAACGCCTTTTAGTCAATGTCCGTCATTTAAGTGGTTTGATATTACCTTCTAGAACTGTCTTGAGCGGCTGCTCTCACAATTAGCAGTCTCGCACCTCCAAATGCCGCGACGCTCTCCTTGCGTTTAGTCTTCTGAAGCACAAGTAATTATTATTATATAAGAAAAAAAGGCCCACAGTGGCTTCTACCACAGCAAATTTAGTATTGCTTTTAGATATTTGGCAACAGTTTAGTTTTCTTTGACATTTTGAATGAAAAGGTGATTTGTTCGCAAAGTTTTTATGTGTTATACCAGTTTTGCACATAAGTTCAATTCGTATCTTTGGATGAAAATGTTTTAAAATTTAAATAGTGCCTCAAATGTCAATTGAAGAAATAAGATATCTAGAATATTTGACATGAATATATATAATCATAATACTATCTTATAATGCACTTTTTAAAGTCTGAATTAAGTATAACCATTCTGTAAAACTTTTATTTGTGCCAAAACTTGTATTGTTTGCACTTCAAAGTTGTTCTAATAGTTTGTACTTGTACTTTGTAGTTTGTACAGTATACATTTCATAAGTGAGAGTCTTAAAAAGCCTTAAAAAGTAAAAATTTACACTTATTGCAACTTCAGATTATTATTATTATTATTATTACAGCCTTTATTTTACCTGGAAAGAAGCACGATGATATTAAAAATCTCTTTAAGAAGCCAAGGTCTTGGCCAAGATCAACAGTACACAGCTTACCTGGGTTTAACAAATAACAGAGACAGTAACATCCTTCATCCATCAATACACGCATTAAATGACATTTATAACTAGTCAGTACATGTTTAGACCAGTGTTTCAGATTGCAAAATCATTTCAAATGTTTTTAAATGTAGTGAAACCAATTCCTAAAGCTGCAACTTAATTTGCAGGTTATTCCAAATAAAGTGAGCTGCATATTTAAAAGCCTTTTCCCCCCATTTCTGTATACACCACTGGTGCAGACAAAAAAACTCCTGAGACTGAAAGTTGTAACTACAGAGACAGGTTTTTTAAAAATGTAAGTTTGCAGATACAGTTGAGGGCTAAATTATTTGCCCTCCTGTGAAATAATATTTATTCTTTTTCAAATATTTCTCTAGTGATATTTAATGGAGAAAGGAACTTTCACAGTATTTCCTATAATATATTTTCTTCTGGAGAAAGTCTTGTTTGTTTTATTTTGGCGAGAGTAAAAGCGTTTTTTTTTTTTTTTTTTTTTTTTAACCATTTTAAGATCAATATTATTAGCCCTCTTTATTTTTTTAGTCTACAGAACAAACCATCATTATACAATGACTTGCCTAATTACCCTAACTTGTCTAGTTAACCTAATTAACTCAGTTAAGCCTTGAAATATTTTATGTATTTATCATGGCAAAGATAATCCGTTATTAGAAATTGGTTATTAAAACTACTATGTTTGGAAATGTGTCTAAATCTCTCTGTTAAGCAGAGTAAAAGGAATAATAATAAATAATAAAATAATAATAAATAATAAAAGAATTCAAATTTAACTGAAGGGCTAATAATTCTGACTTCAACTATGTAATGAAAAAACCTGTCTCTGGTTCTAGCCTTTAATCTCAGGAATTTTTTCTTATTGTCTGTAGATCAACATGTACTTTACCCATACCCATAATGCAACAGAAGCATCCCCCCTTTCACATTCAGATGGAAACTTGCTCGTTTCTCAACTCTTAGTGAATGCGGTCCTAGACATCTGTCCTTTGACCTACTGCACTGTTTACTCGCAGTCCTTACTAATATGCTACAGACTGAAGCATGAATGTGCTGTGTACACATAAGCAGAGGCTCCAGGTTCTATTACTTCAGTGCTCATGCTCTAATGTGACCAGCTGACTTAAACACTTCGGAGGGTTAGTGTGTAAAGTTCTGCGCTCGATGCACATCTCTGATCAGGACAGATTTTACTCGACCACATGAAAAGCTTTTCACTGTGCTGTGAAGTTCACCATCACACCTACACTGCAGAAGCACAACAGGCAGGAAGTAACAGCCTTCTATTTTGCACCACTGGGACTTTTTTTTTCTTTATCTTTTTACCTTCTCTTTTTCAATTCTCTCTTTCTCTGTGCTTGCCATCTGGCAGTTGATTCTAACGTCTGCTGTGCGGCCTGATGTACCTGCCCTCTCCTCCTCCTTCTCCTCCTCTTCCTCCTCCTTCTCCTCCTCCTCCTCCTCTTCCTCCACCCCTTCCTCTTCCTCACCTCGGTTTCCCTCCACACAGGTGAGCTCCATTATATATGCTCAAGTGATAACAGTGGCGTTTTTCCAAATGCATGTCCTCAACATTTCTCTTGTTCTTTCAGCTCCAGAGTTTGACTATCCGTCCACCTCCACCTGGAACTCTTACCATCCCTCCAAACCTGCCACTAAAGCCCACAACGTCAAGCCAGCCTCCACCGCTTTCATGCCCAAGGATACCAACCTTCCATCTGAGACCGAGCCAGCCAGCGAATGCTCCTGGGAAGGATGGAGCCACCAAGTCAGAAAGCCCGACATCTCAAACAGCTCAAACGAAAACACTTGTTCGACATCTTACAGTTCCACCACCATGTAAGTGATGACATATACATACATGTCAATAGTGGATAATTCAGATTTACCAATACACTACTGTTAAAATTGTAAGAGTTTTTGAAGAAAGTTCCCAAAAGCTGCTTCAAAAAAATTATATATTTTTCTCTATATATCCGAAATATTGCCTGATACCCTGATAACCAACAACACTTTTTATTTAGAAGCAGATGACCTAGATGTGGGCTGATAAAGAAAATCATTATATGAATTTTTAGTGCTTGATTAGAAAGACTAAACACAAATACAGTTAACAGATGTTTTTATTTTGAAGCAGGGGTCTTCGAACTCTGAGGGAGGGCTGATGTCCTGCATATTTTGTTCCAACCCCAAATAAACACACTTGAACCAGCTATTCAAGCTTTTTCTAGGTATACTAGAAACTTCCAGTGAGGTGTGTTGAAGGAAGTTGGAGCTAAACTATGCAGGACACCGGCCCTCCAGGATTGAGTTTGGACACCCCTGTTTTAAAGTCTTAATAGCAGAAAAAAGGAAAACTGCAGGAAAACATCACAAACATTCTTTTGCTAAGATCATTTACAAATTGCAATTCTGAAGGCCTTAGTTGACAAAATGAACATTAGAAGCAAAGGGTTGAAACTGGTGCCGTGACCCAGGTGGGAGTGACGTTTAGGGAGGTAAGTTCCAATTTGAACAGGGTGAGTCAAAGCGGTGAGGTTAACTGCTCTGCTTGTTTGTGGCAAATTGTGATGTTTATCGTGGAGTTTTTTTAGTTAGTGAATTGTCAGTCAACTTTAGTGTTTTCGGGTGTTTTCACACGTGCCGTATTAAGTTTGGTTAAATCGCACTAGAGTTCGTTTTCCCTCTTCGTTTGCACAGGTGTGAATGTAGCAAAATGCACTCGAGTGGCATCAAAAGCGGACCAAAAAAGTGTACTGAGACCTCATTGAAGAGGTGGTCTCGGTAAGCATTAAAACCCTGGAGTGTTTCGTTTGTGGTGAGAACATGATCCAAACTAAAACAGACCCAACCGCAAAACGTACTGCACCTTCTTGGACTAATCCAGCTGCTGTAGTCCGATGTGCTGTCCCATCTTACTGGGCGTGAAGGAAAAATATTTGTTGACAGTGCTTTACCAACAATTTTAAACAGAGAGGGAGGGGAAAACATTACCTGATGGATCGTTGGTAATATTTCCTTAAGATGATCATGTAGCAGTTTAACTAAATTAATTCACGCCTCCTCCTGAAGTGACTTGCGATGCGCTTTCGCCGTTTGCAATGCATTAAACATTGTTTTCCAGCCGCAGCCGCAATTCATTCTTGAAATGTATAGTTTGTCTTAAGTGATGTATACAAACTGTAAAGTATACTATGACCAGGGATACAATCAGCCAGCGCAGTCGTCCCTCCATAGTAAAAAGCGACATTTTGTGTCTGCCGGTTTGTTTACTTGGGGAGTTCCATTGACATTTTCCCGCACATTAATTCTGACCAATCGAAAAGCAGTTTAGGAAATACGTTCAATAACATCTGGCCAATGAGTGATGTGGATTTTGTCACATGACTGGATTTTTGTTCTTTTCAACTGGTTCGGACCAAAGCAATCAGTGTGGTGTGAAAAGGACCCAAAAACGGCAGAAATATGCTACAATGTATCATTTGTTGCCCTTGGTCCGAACCAAATGAATCGGTGTGTAACACAAAACAGATGTGAAAGCACCCTTACACTCCTTTTACAGTGTTTTCATGGAATTGCAGTCTTGTGCTAATTAGCCAGTTAAGTCAACCTGGCCCTTAGTGTGAGAAAATCTACCCAAATCTTATCTTTATTTCTTTGTTTCTCCAGCCCTGTATGCACCTGCACAGGCCCATGCCTTAGCGAAGCAGAAGCTGAACAGCAGCAGTCTCAAGAGGCCCCACAGCCAGATCAGCATTCCCCAACACCCCTTCAATCAGAGACACACACCCCCCAACTCTCCCCCCGCCACACCAAAGAAGCCTCTTCCAGAGTTAAAGCGCTGCCCGTCCACCCAGGCATCCCAAAGCATATCGGCACAGAGCGCTTCAGTGTCCATTACGGTTCCCTCACCTGCAAGGGCTCACCTCACACCCCCAACCCTGACTTTGCCCCTGAGGTCTTCCTCGCCCGGTGGCTCCTTACTGGCTACAAAACAGCTGCTGAGGATTGCATTGTCCTCTGCATCAGCCCAGTGCACCAACGGCCAATCGAAGACAGCCACTGTGTCCCCGCCCCATGATCTCATCCAGTCCAAACCGCTCCTCTCACCTGTGCTTGCCAAACCAGAGTGCCCTACCCAGCCGCTCCTGACTCCAAATACTTGTCCACAGCTGGTGCAGCTGTCGCCCTCCAGACAAACCACAGCGGCCACTCCTCTCATCACCACCCCTCCGCTAGCGTCTCCTCAAAGGGCATCCCCTCCGTCTCCAGTGCTGCCCCTTGTGTCTACCAGCAGCATTCTTGCACCGCCACAGTCCCCTTTGACCTCACAGAGTCCCACACAAACCACAGAAACATTGAAAGAGACAAAAGACAGGAAGGAAGAACAAAAGCAGGGAAATGTACTGGAACAGACTCCTCAAGATCTCAAATGTCCAGCACCCCAAAAGAAAATGACGCAAGCTGTGGATCAGCTGCCAAGCGAAACTTCCGAGAAGGTAATTAAAAGATGTGCAAACCTCAAAGCTCTTCAATTTCAAAGAAGCTAACCTTTAGTAGCTGGCTAATATGGGCTTTATAATGGCCAGTGACATTTAGGATGTGTTCACACTTGGCAGGGTTGGTTTGATTAAAATGGAACGATTGCTCTCTTAGTCTAACTCATTTGAATAAGTGAACATAGATGGCTGAACAGAGGGGTCTTGGTCCACTTCCAAACCAAAAAAGACATGATGTTACAAGATCCGAACATAAAAAGAAAAATGCTCAACCATACCTATTTATTAATTGCTATAGTTACAATGTTGCTGATAGTTTCCTTGCAGCAGATCGTCATTAGTGTGACTGTTTTAACTTCATTACATATTATGAGCTCTTCATAATTTCTCATCTGATTCGTACAAATATCGTCATGTAATGTAATGTGTGTATTTATATAGCACATTTATCGTGTATGGCCATACACCCAAAGTGCTTCACAATCATGAGGGGGGTCTCTCCACAGCACCATCAGTGTGCAGCATCCACTAGGATAATGCGACGTCAGCCACAGGACGACCGCGCCAGTGCGCTCACCACACACCAGCTATAGGGGGAGTGGAGAGACAGTGATAGAACCAATTTGGTGGATGTGGATGTTTGGGAGGCCATGATGAGTAAGGGCCAATGGAGGGAATTTGGCCAGGACACTGGGGTTACACCCCTACTCTTTACAAGAAGTGCCTTGGGATTATTAATGACCACAGAGACCTCGCTTTAACATCTTATTCGAAAGACGGTGCTCACTGACAGTATGGTGTCCCCTTCACTATACTGGAGCATTAGGACTCACACAGACCACAGGTTGAGCGCCCCCTGTTGGCCTCACTAACACCACTTCCCATGTGGTCTCCCATCCAGATACTGACCAGGCTCAGCCCTGCTTCAGTGCTTCAGTGAGTAACCAGTCTTGGGCTGCAGGGTGATATGGCTGTGGCATATCACATATGTGTGCAAAACAGCATGTCTAGCTCACATATAGGTTTGGATGTTTGGCAAGTTCCAGTGAGAACAATTAGTGAATCAGGAATGAATGTATAATTTTCTTTTTTGGACCAAACATACCAGTGGGACTTTTTCACTGCTGTACATTACGGTTTGACATGGCATGGCACGTCTCGCCTCAGTTTGGTATTACTCAGCTTAGTTAGTATATTCACTGCAGTTTAGTACTGCTTAAAGTTTAGTACTGCTTCTCGCTATGGTTGTGCTGCCTCTACTGTTGTGACATCATCATAAACGTGACTTAAACAAATACTCAACACAAACCAACCCAGAACACAGTGGCTAAGGATGAAATGGTGTTCCTGAGCAGTGGTCGCTGTTGAATATTTGAATATATTGGGTTTGGTGTCGCACTTCCAGGTAGTAATGATTTTCTCTGACCAATCGTGATCAGCAGTGCGTGTATGTCATGTTGTGGTAATGGTTTGGCTCACACCGAACCTCACCGGAGATGGTACTAAAAAAAGTACCAGGTAATAGGTACAGAACGCAGTGGAAATACCCAAAGGTGAGCCATACCAATCCGAACCCTGCCGTACCATTCAGTGGAAAAGCACCTTAATAGAACCAAACTCCCTGTGTGAATATATGCATCAAGAAATTAAATCAAATATATAATGTAACTATAAAAATATCCTGATTCTACAATAACACTGTTTTGCAGTAATGCTGAAATATGTATATACAATCCCTGCATTTTAGGTCTTGAACAAGATGATAGTCTGCACGGAGAATTCGAGGACTGACGGCCAAATAAAGACTTCACAGAAGAATGAGACGCACTCGCCCTCAGTCGCACCATGGCCAGCCGAGAAAGACGACCAGTGTGAGGAAACTTCCACCCAGTCAGACAATCACTCAGGTACACAAAGTCTTTAATAGAGGTTTATATGAGTGGAGGCTTTTGCTCAAGTCTACAGCTTCTCATGTTTCCTCAGATGTCCTCAGGTTAATCTTGTATATGGAGAATCGCTGTCATTGTCACTATTGGTAATATCATACCTATCTCCATCATTCTAGCAATCTCCAGCCTCTCGTCTGACATGTCACCCATCCAGTCCTCCATCGCTCAGCCGTTAGATATGTCCCCTGTGGACAGCTGCTTTCCTCCTAAGTTTCATCCGGTGCTGGAAAGACCACCAGTTCAGTCTTCCACCGTCAGTCAGATGAAGACCACAGAGGGTCAGCAAGCATCAGGAGCACCCAAACCTTTGGTCCTTACACACCTGGTGGAGGGATTTATCATACAGGAGGGACTGGAGCCATTTCCGGTAAACAAACTATCTATCAGCCACTGCTTAGATGTGAATGTTATTTCTTGCATCAAATGGAAAATATGCATGGTTTACATAATTATGATATGCATTACGATAATGTTGTTTAAACGCCAAATCTGCATGTTTAAACTATAATAATATTTCACAATATTAATGTTTTAGGTGAGCAGGTCGTCTCTGATGGTGGGTCCTGTCCAGGAGTCTGGGGTTAATGGTGTAAAGGAACCAGGACTCATCCCTTCTGGTTCAGAACCTCCAGAGGACTCCACAGACTCAGATGATGAGGATGGGGTTGCAAACAGTAGTAAGTAAAACACTCTTCTTCTTTAAACCAGAATTTGCTGTTTATTGCAGCATCTACAGTACAAATAACCTAGTAATTAATCATAAACTAAACAATATATAATGATAATTAGGGGGTTGTAAAATTAGAAAAGCAGTAAGGACCAGATCATATGTAAGACACCATTTTAAATCTTTCATTAAGTAATGATGAGGATATAACTGTAAACATAACAATAGTCCATTTTGAATTTTTATACTTGAAAAAGCTAATACTAGCATAGCAGCGCACAAGGTATTCCAAGAAATGCATTAGCATTGTTAGTCACAAGTTTTCGTATATCAAAAATGTTTGTTTTAGTGGTGTAAAATCGATAAGCACACCAATTAAATAGCATTAGCAAAGAATAACAAAGTTTGGGATAAGAATAGTACAGTATTAGCATTAACGTAGCTGAAAACAAGGCTTTGATCAGAATATTTTAGCATTAGCATAGCTGCAAACAATGCTTTAGGTCAGAATATTGCAGCATTTCCATTTTTACAGCTACAAGCAAGGCTTTGATCAGAATGTTTTAGCATTAGCATAGCTGCAAACAATGCTTTGCGTCAGAATATTGCAGCATGTGCATTTTTATAGCTGCAAACAAGGCTTTGATCAGAATATTTTAGCATTAGCATAGCTGCAAGCAATGCTTTCTAAAGGTCAAACTATTGCATTATGTTTGCAGCACGCAATTTTTAGCATTAATAGCATAGCTGCAAACAAATATTTTAGGTCAGAATATTGCAGCATTTGTATTTTTATAGCTGCAAACAAGGCTTTGGTCAGAATATTTTAGCATTAGCATAGCTGCAAACAATGCTTTAAATCAAACTATTGCAGCATGTGCATTTTTATAGCTGCAAACAAGGCTTTGATCAGAATATTTTAGCATTAGCATAGCTGTAAACAAATATTTTAGGTCAGAATATTGCAGCATTTGTATTTTTATAGCTGCAAACAAGGCTTTGGTCAGAATATTTTAGCATTAGCATAGCTGCAAACAATGCTTTAGATCAAACTATTGCAGCATGTGCATTTTTATAGCTGCAAACAAGGCTTTGATTAGAATATTTTAGCATTAGCATAGCTGTAAACAAATGTTTTAGCTCAGAATATTGCAGCATTTGCAAAAAAGTAAAAGAAGTGTTTTGCTTAGAATGTTACAGCATTAGCATTAGCATAGCTGTAAGAAAAGCTTTGATCAGAATAGTGTCGCATGAGCATAGTTACAAAAATTTGTAATGAAGCATTATCATAGAAGAACACAATATTTTGCATTGTAGCCGTAGCATAAACAACCGCCTACAAGGTTTGCAATTAAAACATGACATTTTCTACAGAATTTGATTAAATATAAAATCTTAACAAAATGAAAGCTTACGAATGTTCTTCTATCTTTCTCACTATAGATGGTGTCGGACGGGCACACAAGCTTGTTCTGCAGTGCCAGTTTTGCAAGAGGAAAGGGACAGCCCAAACATTCCCCCGCTCCAAACGCTTCTGTTCCAAATCCTGTGCCAAGAGGTACACCGCCCTTACATGACATAAATAAAACACTGACAGAGTTAAATAAAAAGCCCATTAATATGACTGGCTCTATAATGAATGGTTGTCTTGCATGATTTCTGTGCACAAACAAAAGAAACATATTTTGTCACTCATGGAATCAGAAACCACATCAGGAAGGGCCTGAGCTTGATTTCCTGCATGTATCTGAAACTGTTAATTGTAACAGCTTGTCAGGGTTACTCAGATGGAGACTTTGTGTGCTGATGAAACGGATATTTGCATCAGCAGCTGAACATGCATGCATGTTTACGGTGACCGCAAAAAAGAGTGTCTGGACACCTCATAACTATTCGAATGCTGTTGCATTATAACAACTGTAAGACCAAGTCGAATTTTCTTATTAAAAACAGGAAACAAAAATACTTTTAAGAAAAATATTTTTGTTGTTCCAAACCTAAATGAGTGCCTTTCTTTTGTTGAGCACAAAATGGTATATTTTAGACAATGTTTTCAATGAGACAACCAGTGTTGAGTAAGTTACTTTAAAAAAGTAATAGATTACAAGTTACAGATTACTACTGGAAAATTGTAATCTGGTTACATTACTAATTACTTCATGTAAAAAGTCATCAGATTACTAATTACTTTACTTTGAAGTTACTTTTAAAAGATATAAAATATAGCTATAAAAATGCTAAATAAACTGCAGCTCTTTCAGTAATTTAATATTCACTCAAAAACATCACAACTCAAAAGAAGACATTTAGGAGAAAACTGGATACCTGTAACTATTGGCATCCATATTATGTAAAAGCACTGCAGTGTTTGGGTGTTCTGTGTTTGTGTGAGGTAATTAGTTTAGCGAAATGTGTATATTCCATACAAAGTATGAAGCTGATTGGTCAGTTCTTGTCATGTGACTCGCGGTTTTCAACGGGGTGTACCTGGAAAATGCGAGCATGCACAATATGTCCTCCTGATATACAGTTGAAGTCAGAATTATTAGCCCCCCTGAATTATTCACCCCGCTTTTATTTTTTTCCCCAATTTCTGTTTAAATAATAATATTTCACTAGATATTTTTCAAGACACTTCTATACAGCTTAAAGTGACATTTAAAGGCTTAACTAGGTTAATTAGGTTAACTAGGCAGGTTAGGGTAATTAGGCAAGTTATTGTATAATGATGGTTTGTTCTGTAGAGTATCAAAAAATATATACCTTAAAGGGGCTAATAATTTTGTCCCTAAAATGGTGTTTAAAAAATTAAAAACTGCTTTTATTCTAGCTGAAATAAAACAAACAAGACTTTCTCCAGAAGAAAAAATATTGTCCAGACATACTGTAAAAATTTCGTGCTCTGTTTAAAGGGGGCTAATAATTCTGACTTGCACTGTATGTGCGTAAGCCGCACACTTCCTTTGGAAATAACAAACTTGTACGCGCAAAAGACGCAATATGTGAACAGCCCGATAAGCAGCTACGCTTCTCTTAACATTGAGAAGATACCTTCACTCCTGATCCTGCACAAAAATCCAATTTAGCCTGTTTAGGTTGAGTTGAAACGCTGTGTTTTTGGGCTCCGGTGTCCTCCTTGAGTATTGTTGTAGAATGCTTTCTGTTCAAGTGCTTGAACAAGTTGCTCGTTGAGTTAAAAGCTGTGGAATGTCTTTAGAGACTAGACATTTCACAGCAATATTTTTGTTTTTACGCTCAAAGAAATAAAAGTAATGTCTGTATTTCCACTTGAAGAAGCAATCACCCTCAACAGCAACCATTTCAGCTCACGTTCTCCCGTAATTTAAAAGTGCATGCTTATTAACTGACGTTGAAGCGGAAAGCTTTATTTAAAAGAAGCATTTTTTTTCCTAAAAACTGCATTTGTAACGCAATATCATTGACTTTAGTAACTGAAATCAAATTACACAAATTTAAAATGTAATTCGTTACATTACTGCGTTCCCCAAAAATGTAATTAGAATACAGTAACGCGTTACTGTGGAACGCATTACAGCCAATTCTGGAGGCATCTGATGGTATCTACTGACATCCATAGTAGGGAAAAATAATGTTCAAGTGAATGGGTAATGAAAACATTTGTATATGAAATTTCATTATCAATAGCTTGCAGAACAAAACTAAAATTATGTTTAACTCTAACACATCTACAAATACTATAAATGGGCTCACACAGAATCTGCGCGCGCAGAATTCCACAGATTTTTGTAGATTTTTTGCCCATCATTGATTCTGTTTATTTACTTGTGTAAATTTATATTTGTTCAGTTTTTAAATTAATTTTAGTATAATTATTGACTAAAATGAAAATGATCATATGATTTATTTACAATACAGTTTGTAAAGTAATATTTTCTGTCTTTTAGTAAAGATATTATATGTAAGACTTGCTTTGTTTACCAAATAAAGTGGATCTAATTGTATTTGCATTGCAAACATTAAATAAAAGTTAAGAAGGTATTATTTTTTAATTCATATATTAAGATTTTAGTTATGATACTCCCAAAATCATTGCGCATAAATCTGCAGATTTTTAACAAAATTCTCAGCAGAAATAGCAAAAAATGTCAGCAGATTCTGTCTGGCCCTAACTATAACTCAAAAATCCAAATAAACTGATATGGGTCTCTCACATAAGGATGGCACACACATATCATGTAAAAACACTGTACTGATCTGGAATATATTCATAGTAAATGTGGTAAACTACACCTATGGTTACTGTACTAGGACAACTGTTTGAACATGAGCTGACTTCATGCAATAAAAATAACCATGTGGTTTCAGCAAAAATAGACTATTTTTTCGCAGATGTCAGTTATGGAAGTCTCTAAGTATTGTTAAATATTGCATTTAAAACTAGTCTGTAGCATTGTCCTAAAAAGCCTGTCACACACTTCGACACAGACAGACTTCGCAGTGACAGGATGTGGTCATGGTTTGTGATAAACATCAACCCTTGACACACATTATGAGCTGCGAGGCTGATTCTGGTCAGTGTATTGGGTTGTTGATAAAGACAACCTTTGTTTACCTCTTTGATCTTTTTGCAGGTTCAGTTACACCAAGCGTTTCCGTGCGCTCAGGCGATGTGTAAGCGAGGGGGGCCACCGCTCTGAACTCAATGGCGCTGAAGACAATTTTCACCAGGTTTGTCCAAGCTATGTAAAACAATGCACGATTTTAAGATCTGGGTTTATTATTAACTCTACTAACTGTCTAGGCCAAACATGGGGCCACGGAGCAGTGGAGGATCCTTCAGCAGCCGCCACAGGAGGGTGAAGACGGGACGAGCGCTCCCATGAAGACCAGGCTTCGCAGACACACAGAACAGGAGCGGGAGAGAGAGATCAGAGTCAGACACACAGTGGAGGAGACCAGAAGTGCTCCCACCTCACCCATAGACCCTGTGTCTCCCACAGACATCACCCCTTACCCCAAACCAGCCCAGTGGACGGTGGATCAAGTGTCGAGCTTTATATCCAAATTACCAGGTAAAGTTCTTTCTTTCTTTCTTTTTCTTTCTACCTCCTCCTTACCTTACTTCCTTATTTACTTTATTTACTTCCTTCCTTTCTTATTTACTTACTTATTTACTTTATTTACTTTCTTCCTTCCTTACTTATTTACTTCCTAACTTTCTTTCATCCTTCTTACCTTTCTTCCTTATTTACTTGATTGACTTCCTTAATTTCTTCCTTGCTTATTTACTTCCTTCTTTCCTTCCTTCCTTCTATTCTTCCTTCCTTCCTTATTTACTTCCTAACTTTCTTTCATCCTTCTTTCCTTTCTTCCTTACTTATTTACTTGATTTACTTCCTTATTTATTTAATTTATTTATTTCCTTCTTTTCTTTCTGCCTTACATATGTATTTACTTTATTTACATCCTTCCTTACTTTCTTCCATTCTTTCTTCCTTATTTACTTCCTTCTTTCCTTATTTACTTTATTTCTTTCATTCCTTTCTTCCTTACTTTATTTACTTCCTTCCTTTCTTCCTTCCTTCCTTCCTTATTTTCTATCTTCTGTCCTTCCTTTCTTCCTTATTTACTTTATTAACTTCCTTCCTTCCTTTCTTATGTATTTACTTTATGTATATCCTTCCTTACTTTCTTCCTTCCTTACTTATTTACTTCCTTCTTTCCTTACTTATTTACTTTATTCTTTCATTCCTTACTTACTCTTATTTTCTTTATTTACTTCCTTATTTACTTCCTTACTTCTTTACTTATTTACTTCCTTCCTTCCTTCTATTCTTCCTTGTACCCTTACTTTCTTTCTTCCTTCCTTACTTATTTAATTTATTTATTTCCTTTCTTACTTTCTTTCTTCCTTCCTTCCTTACTTATTTAGTTTATTTATTTATTTCCTACCTTTCTTCCTAACCTACTTATTTACTTCCTTTTTTTACTTCCGTACTTATTTACTTTCTTTCTTACGTTCTTCCTTATTTATTTACTTTATTTACTTCCTTCTATTCTTCCTTCTTCCTTATTTGTTTAATTTATTTATTTACTTTCTTCCTTATTTATTTACTTTATTTACTTCCTTCTATTCTTCCTTCTTCCTTATTTGTTTAATTTATTTATTTACTTTCTTCCTTATTTATTTACTTTATTTACTTCCTTCTATTCTTCCTTTTTCCTTATTTGTTTAATTTATTTATTTACTTTCTTCCTTACTTATTTACTTCCTTCTATTCTTCCTTACTTCCTTGTTTAATTTATTTATTTACTTCCTTCCTTTCTTCCTTGCTTATTTACTTCCTTCTTTCTATTCTTTCTTTCTTACTTACTTGTTTAATTTATTTATTTACTTCCTTCCTTACTTTCTTCTTTACTTATTTACTTCCTTCTATTCTTCCTTCCTTACTTGTTTAATTTATTTATTTACTTCCTTTCTTCCTTATTTACTTCCTTCTTTCTATTCTTCCTTCCTTACTTGTTTAATTTATTTATTTACTTCCTTTCTTCTATTCTTTCTTCCTTTCCTACTTGTCTAATTTATTTATTTAAATCCTATCTTACTTCCTTCCTTCCTTATTTACTTCCTTCCTTACTTGCTTACTTATTTACTTCCTTCCTTACTTGCTTTCTTCCATCCTTTCTTTCTTACTTATGTATTTACTTTATTTACTTCCTTCCTTATTTACTTTATTTCTTTCCTTCCTTTCTTCCTAACTTATTTACTTCATTTTCTCCTTCCTTCCTTCTTTACTTACTTTCTTCCTTACTTACTTATTTACTTCCTTTCTTCCTTATTTACTTCCATTCTTCCTAACTTGCTTATTCACTTTATTTATTTCCTACCTTCCTTACTGTCTCCCTTACTTCCCTACTTTCTTCTTTACTTTCTTCCTTATTTTCTTCCTTATTTACTTCCTTTCTTCCTTCCCTTCTTATTTTATTTATTTATTTCCTTTCTTTCTTCCTTACCCACATATTTACTTTATTTACTACTTTCCTTTCTTCCTTCCTTCCTGAATTAAAGGGATAGTTCACCCCAATTGTTGTTAATTAATTACTCACCCTCATGCTGTTCCAAACCCATAAAAGCTTTCTTCATCTTCTGAACACAAATGAAGATATTTTTGATGAAATCTGAGAGCTCGTCAAAACAGCCATGTGATCCAGGGGTTCAACCAGAATTTTAAGAAGCTACAAGAATAATTTTGTGCGCACAAATCAAATACTTTATCTGATCCTGACTTTATTTTCAGCATCAGTTCAGTTCACATATTCATGAAAACAATACATTTTGCACTGCTCGCGTATATTGATGACATCTTTATGTATTCTGGTTTAAATCAGTAAGGCGGCTTTAAGACTAGTGCATTTAAGTCTGATGCGATTACTTAATTTGAAATGGCATTTTAGATTGAAATCGCTCCTCATCCAGACTATACAGCCTAAAATGCATGATACATGAACATTCACGCTCACTGGACATCTCAGTGCATCTACACTGAAACTGAACACCAGCTTTTTCAAACAAAACAGGTTATTTAGCAGTTTTAAAGGGCTTTTTTTCCATGGTAGTGTGTGATGTGTAATGGTAGTGTGTAATTTCCATGGTAATTCCAAGCGTAATAATAACAAAATATATAAATGAGTTTATAAAAAAATTATTTATAAAAAAATGTATGAGTTTTAAAACGAAAATGTATTGGTGTAAATAGCACCTAAGGCTGAACAAAAAAATGCAAGTCATCCTCTCTGCTGAAATCTTCAGACATGTTTACAAACATGGTTTTACTGTATGTACTGTATGCATCTTCCCCCACTTGTAAAAAAGGTGTGGGCGCAGTCAGGTTATAAGTCAGCCGCGTGACACATGTGGTAGTGCTCTCATGAACACGTGTCCTGATCCGATGCTAAAAAGAAGACATTTTTTAATAAAGTTATTTTTTTATGTTTTTTTTGCACACTAAAGTGTTCTCATAGCTTTATAAATTTACGACTGAACCACTGATGACACATTTTGAAGATGCTCTTGCTACTATTCTGTGCATTGAAGGTTTTATAAACATACAGTAGCTGTTTATTTGTATTTTGTTTTTTTATTTGCAAAAAAAAAAACAGTTGACAAGTTTGTAGCAATATGCGTTTACAGTACAGAGAATGAATTACACTGTCAGTGAAAAAAGATACAAGAGAGAGAAAGAAAGAGGAGACAAAATAAAAAATTAAAAATAAAGAACATGATATAAACTTGAGGGTAAGACATTTAAGAATCAATTACAGTACATAAATTAAAGTCTTTACAAAATTAAATAGTTCTGTTTGCTTTCTTATTTTTTTTTTTAATTAAATGTAAATAATGACTAAATTCTTGCAAAAAAAAAAGGAAAATATGGTTTGGTATTAGTAAATTTGCATTTGTGGATATGGAATTTACAAAGAAAATAAATTAAATTTATAACAAAACAAGCATTTCTCTTAGTAGAGGCAGATTCATAATAACCAAAACTAATTTCTTTAAAAGTAACAGAAACATCTTGCTGTATATTATCATTAATGAGCCAATATGTTTCCAAAATTGTACAGCATAATTACAATCCCAAAATACATGAAAAACAGTTTCATTATGAAATTGACAAAATGAACATTTTACATCAATATTAGAATGAAACTTTTTCAAAAATTGTTTAATAGGATAAAATGTGTTGATTAATTTAAAAGATACTTGTTTAACTCACCACGTTGGTGAACAGTAGCTGTTTATGGAAAGTCAGAACGCTCTTCAATTTCACTAGAAATAATTTTATTTGTGTTCGAAAGATGAATTCATGCTAAAGGTCTATCTATCATTCTTTTGTTCTTTCTATTGTTTTTTCATCTATCTATCTATTTATCTATCTATCTATCTATCTATCTATCTATCTATCTATCTATCGTTCTATCATTCTATCTATCTATCGTTCTATCTATCGTTCTATCTATCTTTCTTTCTGTATATCTATCTATTGTTTTTTCTACTTTCTGTCTGTCTATCTATCTATCTATCTATCTATCTATCTATCTATCTATCTATCTATCTATCTATCTATCTATCTATCTATCTATCTATCTATCTGTCTGTCTGTCTGTCTGTCTATCTATCTATCGTTCTTTTGTTCTATGTATTGTTTTTTTTATCTATCTATCTATCTATCTATCTATCTATCTATCTATCTATCTATCTATCTATCTATCTATCTATCGTTCTATCTATCATTCTATCTATCTATCTATCTATCTATCTATCTATCTATCTATCTATCTATCTATCTATCTATCTATCTATCGTTCTATCTATCGTTCTATCTATCTTTCTTTCTGTATATCTATCTATTGTTTTTTCTACTTTCTGTCTGTCTGTCTGTCTGTCTGTCTGTCTGTCTGTCTGTCTATCTATCTATCTATCTATCCATCTATCTATCTATCGTTCTATCTATCGTTCTATCTATCGTTCTATCTATCTTTCTTTCTGTATATCTATCTATTGTTTTTTCTACTTTCTGTCTGTCTGTCTGTCTGTCTATCTATCTATCTATCTATCTATCTATCTATCTATCTATCTATCTGTCTGTCTATCGTTCTATCTATCGTTCTATCTATCTTTCTTTCTGTATATCTATCTATTGTTTTTTCTACTTTCTGTCTGTCTGTCTGTCTGTCTGTCTGTCTATCTATCTATCTATCTATCTATCTATCTATCTATCTATCTGTCTGTCTATCGTTCTATCTATCGTTCTATCTATCTTTCTTTCTGTATATCTATCTATTGTTTTTTCTACTTTCTATCTGTCTATCTGTCTGTCTGTCTATAAATTAGCCTGACTTTCTAAATATAACATCAGAGTTGCTTTATTTTTTGTTTGATAACATATCATATGTTTTAACTTTAGCCCTGTTATAATTTTTCTCAGGGTGTCAAGACATCGCAGAATCGTTCCGAGCCCAAGAGATCGACGGGCAGGCCTTGCTTCTGCTGACCGAAGACCATTTGATGAGTGCCATGAATGTCAAACTCGGCCCGGCTCTCAAAATATGCGCCCGCATCAACTCCCTGAGGGAAGGCGGAAGATAAAGAAAAAGAAACAAACGAAGCTAGGTATACCCTTGTGGACCATAAGAGCACTTGCCAATAGAATAGAGCCATTTTGTGCACTTTAATCTTCAGAGATTTATGCGATAATTTCATTGTTATGAGAAAGCTTACATGTATTTGCTTGAACTAAACTAGCAAAACCTTAAAAGTTCTTGTAAAGTTAGCCTCTGTCTGAAAGCATGGTAGCAATATAATGGTCTCAGTCTGTGAGCGTTTTACAGGATGTGTATTTAGTAGGAAGGAACTGTTAGCGTCTCCTTTTTTTGTTTTGTATGGGTAATCTCGATCAGGGTCAATGATTTTATATTTTTGACTGAGAGCAAAGGAGATCACTTCCTGTGTCATTGCGGAGAGGTTCGACAAGAACGGAAGTGCTGTTATTGTGTGCATGTCCCATTGTATATATTTTCCTATCGTATTCCATATGTATACATGTATAACAATGCAGTGTTCTGTGTGTATAAATTACAACAACAACAAAAAAAAACGTTTTGTGAAGGATTTGTAATATTTAATATATTTGTCTTCTAAGGCTATAGAAAGTACAAATGCGAATCATTTCGAGTTTATAAACATTTTTAAATATGACGTTTGAGATACTGACATCAATGACATTTTGTAAAAATCTCCGCAGTGGTACTGTGTAAATCAGACAAGCTGTCAAAGACTAAGACGAGAAGAAGGTACCCGAAGGCAATCGTTTTCAATCAAGGCAGTGAAAAGGTGCCTTTTCTATGAGACCTTATGAAACTACTGTAGGCATTTTGCTGAGGCAAACTATGTACTAGATTGTGTCATCAAGTGTTGTTTCTCATTGTTACATTATCTTTCTTGTGCCACTTTTGATTATTTAATTAAACCAACTACATTTTGTTATGAAACCTTTATTGGCATTAATTTATTGTACCACTATTTTCTTATTTGGGGGGTTTTAAAGGTAAGTTGTGGTTTACCATGGTATATATACACTTTATTAGGTACACCTGTCCAACTCCTAGTTAACGCAAATTTCTAATCAGCCAATCACATGGCAGCAACGCAATGCATTTAGGCATTTAGGCAGGTCAAGGTGATCTGCTGCAGTTTAAACCGAGCATCAGAATGGGGAAGAAAGGTGATTTAAGTGACTTTGAACGTGACATGGTTGTTGGTGCCAGACGGGCTGGTCTGAGTATTTAAAAAACTGCTGATCTACTGGGATTTTCACGCACGACCATCTCTAGGGTTTAGAGAGAATAGTCCGATAAAGAGAAAATATTCAGTGAGCGGCAGTTCTGTAGGCACAAATGCCTTGTTGATGCCAGAGGTCAGAGGAGAATGGCCAGACTGGTTCCAGCTGATAGAAAGGCAACAGCAACTCAAATAACCACTCGTTACAACTGAGATATGTAGAAGAGCATCTCTGAACGCACAACACAGGCTCAAAATTTGGACAATAAAAGATTAGAAAAACATTGCCTGGTCTTATGAGTCTCGATTTCTGCTGCGAAATTCGGATGGTAGGGTCAGAATTTGGCATCAACAACATGATAGCATGGATCCATCCTCCCTTGTATCAACAGTTAAGGGTGGTGGTGTAATGGAGTAGGGGAGATTTTCTTGGCACACTTTGGGTCCATTAGTACCAATTGAGCATCGTGTCAATGCCACAGCCTACCTCAGTATTGTTGCTGACCATGTCCATTTCTTTATGACCACAGTGGACCCATCTTCTGATGGCTACTTCCAGCAGAATAACATGTCATAAAGCGCAAATAATCTCAGACTGGTTTCTTGAATATGACAATGAGTTCACTGTACTCAAATGGCCTCCACAGTCACCAGAACTCAATCCAATAGAGCACCTTTGGGATATGGTGGAACAGAACTGCATGATGCTATCATGTTAATATGGACCAGAATTTCTGAGGAATATTTCCAGTACCTTGTTGAATCTGTGCCACGAAGGATTAAGGCAGTTCTGAAGGCAAGAGTTACTAGTAAGGTGTACCTAATAAAGTGGCCGGTGAGTGTAATCTTTCATTAAAAAATTGGGGCCATAAAAAATATGATAATTTCTATATTCCACAATGAATCATTCGATTTATTAAAGGTGACAATTTATATTTTTATTACAGTTGTTGCAAAAGAACTAAGATAAATTTTAATAGCATTGTACATGTTCAAACTGTATGTTAGAAAGACTTATTTTGAATTCGGAAGAAATGTCACCAGTAATTTACACAACAAAACAAAAATCACGTTTTACTCGAACATGATATTTTCCAAAGATATTCCATATTAGACAACAATACCAATGTTTTTACTTCACATTGAATTTGGTGGAATAATCCCTAAAAAAATCGCTACAAATAAAAACATTTCTCATTTTTTGGAGGAAAAAATGTCTTAAAAAATGGGATGAAAAATATCACACTTATACAAGCAAATTGTCTGTCGATATATCATGAATATGAATTGGAAATCATATAATATCATATGATCCACTAGATGGCATTCACAGTCAAAAGGCTAATTATTACCCCCTCAGAAAGCGTCTTTTTACTGTTGGCCGACCAACAGTCCTGCTAAAACATTATCACGATTACGTAAAGTGGAAATATGCAGAATAACTATAGAACAGAAAGAGAGAGAGAGATAAAGAAGACATATTAATGTAGTAATAAATCAAAGGATGTTATTCTCCAGACTTTGAGGGCAGTGTTGCCAGATCTAGCTGGCTGATTCCAGCCCAAAGACTATCCAAAACCCGCCGAAATACAAAAACAACCGCCCAGAAGTCTGGAGACTATCATAACCGGTTCGAAAGTCGAGGGAGGAGGGGGGGTGGCATCTCTTTGGGAGATCATAACCGGGGTTTATAAGTGAAGACAAGGGGGTGGGGTTGATTTGGTTCTGTAGAGGTGAACAAAAACATGTAATAAGTGAAGAAGACCAGTGGGTCTTGGGGGCGCGCAGTTGCAAAACCGCCCAAATTTTCTCTACATGCCTTTGTAATTTTTACCCCACAATCAAATTCAAAACCGTCCAATCTGGCAACACTGGGGAAGACCTAAGAGTTGCCAGATATAGCGGACATTTTCCAGCCTAAAAGCTGAACGCACAAAAAACCAGCCAAAATAATCGATTAACATTTTATTTAATTAATAATTAATTTGAAATCCACTTAGTTACTCTAACTGTCATAATTTTTAACCATACAGCAAGGAAAACCAGCAGTCACACTCACACCACAACATAACAGGATCACATCGAAACACTGCCCCCCTCTCACCCACACACTGCACTTAATGTTGTATAGATTAGAGCAGCGGTTCCCAACAGGGGGGTCCCGGTCCACAAGGGGGCCTCAGCGAGCTCAGTGGGGAGTCACGTCATATTTAAAAAAAAATTAGCAGTGGACGATTAGGAGAACAATCATGTTGCCTTAGTTTATTTCATCCCCTGACTGACCAAAAAAATGGACAAATTTGTATTTCGTACAAACCATTACAATAGTTTCCTGGAGAAAAGGGGGTCCCAGGCAAAAAAGGTTGGGAACCACTGGATTAGAGTATATTTTATTTTCAAAATGGGGTGTAAATTCGCCCTATATGGCGTTTTAACTTCTTTAGAACACAATTGAGTGCTGCTTGTCAAGCAGACAACACTTCTATGTTTGTTCTTGCTGTCAATTGCGGGGAAAAGTATTGATAATGTTATGAAAAACCACTGAGTTTGCCCAATCTGGCAACACGGGAAGGCCTTTGTGACGTTTCAATCTGGGCTTTCTTCTGATTGGCTGAAAGTTCTTTTGGGCTTGTCCACTATAAAAAATACTTTTACCGAATGGAATGTTGTTTAGTCAATACTCAAACTGTTAGTACAGCTTCATAATCTCACTCAGAATGCGTTTTATTTAAAGTCAGAGATCCTAGCACAAGTTTTTGGCCTTGAAGAGCAAAAATAATACGCTTTCAGTCAGAATGTCTAATAGCTGTCGTCTGCTTTGTGGTTTTTTGATGAGTTGTGTCGGCTGGATTGGGATTATAATCGCGACCTCCACAAATGACTGGGTGCTGACCTGTACATACGGAGCGCACACCTGCAGGAATATGGACGACCTGGAGACCAAAGGCTTGTGGACGGAGTGTGTCATCTCTACTGCTCTCTATCACTGCATCCCTCTCAACCAGGTCCGCAAAATACCAGGTGACAAATGCATTATGAATTTATTATGATCATTGTATGCATACCACCTTTAGTCTTTCGATCCTTTTTTGGGAAAACTGTCAGAGAGAAATGGTTACATTTTAAAACAAATTAAAAGCAGTGCCTACTGTTAACTTTTGTTTATTTGTTTAACATTTTTTGGTTAGCAGGGATGCATGGATTAAATTTGTATTATTATGACCATTATTGTTTTATTATGGTAATATCGTTATTACCATAATCATTTATATTATTATCATTATCATCAGTAGAGATACATGGACTAAAAATATTGTTCATTTGTTTTTATATTAGGTACATCTGAATTAATTTGAGAACCTTTTAAATCAGAAAATTTGCATTTTTTTAAATGCTTTGCAAAGATATTATGTCATTTTAAATACAAATGTGTGTGTGCTATATATATATTTATATATACAGTGCATCCGTATTCATAGCGCTTCACTTTTTCCACATTTTTTTGTTACAGCCTTATTCCAAAATGCATTAAATTCATTTATTTCCTCAAAATTCTACACAGAATCCCCCATAATGACAATGTGAAAAAAGATTTTTGAAATCAAGTTCATTAAAAATAAAAAACCTGAAAAATCACATGTACATAAGTATTCACAGCCTTTGCTCAATCCTTTGTTGATGCACCTTTGGCAGCAATTACAGCCTCAAGTCTTTTTGAATATGATGCCACAAGCTCGGCACACCTGTCTTTGGGAATTTTTGCCCATTCCTCTTTGCAGTACCTCTCAAGCTCTATCAGGTTGGATGGGAAGCGACGGTGTACAGCCATTTACAGATCTCTCCAGAGATGCTTAATAGGATTTAGGTCTGGGCTCTGACTGGCCCACTCAAGGACATTCAGCGAGTTGTTGTGAAGCCACTCCATTGATATTTTGTCGGTGTGCTTTGGGTCATTGTCCTGCAGGAAGATGAACCGTCACCCCAGTCTGAGGTCGAGAGCAGTCTGAAGCAGGTTTTCATTCAGGATGTCTCTGTACATTGCTGCATTCATCTTTCCCTCTATCCTGACTAGTCTTCCAGTTCCTGCTGCTAAAAAACATCCCCACAGCATGATGCTCCCACCACCATGCTTCACTGTAGGGATGGTATTAGCCTGGAGATGAGCGTGCCTGGTTTTCTCCAAACGTAACGCCTGGCATTCACTCCAAAGAGTTCAATTTTAGTCTCATCAAACCAGAGAATTTTGTTTTTTTATGGTCTGAGAGTCCTTCAGATGCCGTTTGGCAAATTCTGTCAGGCCACTCTACCATACAGGCCTGATTGGTGGATTGCTGCACAGATGATTGTCCTTCTGTAAGGTTCTCCTCTCTCCACAGTAGAACGCTGGAGCTCAAACAGAGTGTCCATCAGGTTATTGATCATCACCCTGACTAAGGCCCTTCTCCCCGATCACTTAGCTTAGATGGTCGGCCAGCTCTAGGAAGAGTCCTGGTGTTTGCAAACATCTTCCACTTACGGATGATGGAGGCCACTGTGCTCATTGGAACTTTCAGAGCAGCAGAAATGTTTCTGTAACCTTCCCCAGCCTTGTGCCCCAAGACAATCCTGTCTCGGAGGTCTACAGACAATTCCTTTGTCTTCATGCTTGGTTTGTACTTTGACATGCACTGTCAACCCTGGGACCTTATATAGACAGGTGTATGCCTTTTCAAATCATGTACAATCAACTGAATTGACCACAGGTGACTCCAATTAAGCTGCTGAAACATCTTAAGAATGATCAGGGAAACAGAATATACCCGAGCTCAATTTAGAGCTTCACGGCAAAGGCTGTGAATACTTATGTACATGTGATTTTTCAGCTTTTTTAATTTTTGATAAATTTACAACAATTTAAAAAAAATCTTTTTTCACATTGTCATTATGGGGTATTGTGTGTAGAATTTTGAGAAAATAAATGAATTTAATCCATTTCGGAATAAGACTGTAACAAAAAAATGTGGAAAAAGTGAAGCGCTATGAATACTTTCTGTTCCAAATTAGTTGGGACTTTTTTTTTGAATATTTCCTTTTCTTTATGATTTGTAATATAGCTTCTTAACATAATAGTTTTAATAACTAATCTCTAATAACTGATTTCTTTTATCTTTGCAGTGATGACCATACATAATATTTTACTAGATATTTTTCAAGATATTAGTTTTCAGTATATATATATATATATATATATATATATATATATATATATATATATATATATATATATATATATATATTGTAAATATGTAAACATTTTTATTTTACACATCTGTATGCATATATATATTTGTTTTTTTCTGGAATTGATTGAAGTTGACTTTTGCATGGGTTTATTGTGTTTTAAGCTTACATCCAGGCGTGTCGTGTTCTGATGGTGTCTGCCTCTCTGCTCGGTCTGCCTGCTCTGGCTCTGTTGCTGCTGGCGATGCCCTGCGTCAAACTCAGCCAGGAGACTGAAGGCACCAAACACAGACGTGCAGTTCAGGGAGGACTACTAATACTCGTCATATGTGAGTCATATTGATAATCTCTAGAGTCGGAAGAGTCTCAAAGTAGTCTCATAGTTCACACAGAAATAAAAAGTAAATGTTCATTTATTTAGGACAATCAAGATGATAGGTTACTCTTTTTTGTTTCAGTAGAACATATAAGGCAAATATGAAATTGGGGTCTTTAGTGATTTATAAAAAAAAAAAAGGTGAATGACTACTGAAGTCAAAAAACATACAGGCCAAACAAAATTAATATCCCTGGTTTTTGATGGTGTCTTATAAGGCAAATGACCAATCTGTGCAAGAAAATGATTTACATTTGTACCTTTTTCTCTTCTGTGAACTGATTCACCTGCAGTTCGTTTTGGTGACCATTGACTTGCAAGTTTATAATTTATTGTTATAAAATCAGTTCTATTATGGAGGCTTGAGAAAACCAACACACTGTTATACTACATAAACGTATTCTTCTTCCGTCTTCTTCCGAGACTAATTTCTTTATGCATCTCCTCCTAGACAATTCATACTACAACCATCAAACTAACATCAAACCTCCAAACTGCTCTGACTGGGGTTGCTTTTCTTTTCCAACTGATCCGACTTACGGTTTTCCCAAAACTGAGAAAATAAAAATCTTTACTGAAAGTTCATAAAAGTCCCATTGACTTAACATTGGACCAAACTTTGTGACCTCATAAATTTGCGCCAGACTGTCATACATTCTTAGTTACGCTCATTTAACTCTAACCTTTCAACTTCCTAGCCACACCCTAGCGACCACTTATGGCATCCTAGCAACTGTCCCTTTCATTTGTAGATCATCTTTCTTTTTGAAAATAGTCCTGTACTGCTGATATATGTTCTGTTCATTAATAATACCATTATTTTTGTCCCATAAATTGAATCTGAGGATGATTCTTAATCTTTTTTTCCTCCCTAAAAACATGCTGCTCCTAAAAAGAACTAGAAAAAAGTAACAGATCACAGTCAAATCCTCTGAGTAAAATGTACTCAGTTCAGAGAGTATTTGGTCTGTCTTTTTAATAAGGCAAACAGGTTAGTAATAAGTAAAGCAGTGATGGTGGAGTTGCTTATTGATCGAGTTGATCCTCTGCTGAGATTTTGAGAGATTCAATGTTTTATATTTCAGCTGATTTCATCTAAGGCTGTGACTAAAGTCAGTTGTAGTTCTGTTTTCTGTAGCTCTTCTGTGTTTCTGCTTAATAACAGCAGGTGTTCATCATCGGTGCTCAATCATCACCTAATAAGTGAAGTTTCACAAACTAATTTCGAGAGGAGCACGTGATATGATTGACTGCAGCTGGTCTCTCATCTACAATCATTAGTTAGCCAATCAGATGAATCCAAACTCACTATAAGTAGCCTAACAAAATTTACTCCCTCATCTTCGTATTCCGAAGAAACCCCCCATCCACCCCTTCTCCACCTTTCTTCCTTTATCACGGGGAGATCTCGAGAACTACCTGATCTCGTGCTCCCCTTACATGCTCAATCAACCAGGCGGGAGCCCTGGGCTAAATTATCTCCGAGCTCAGGGTTCTCTCCCGGGACAGCATGCCAAACCTGCTAATAGCATCAAGCAATATCTAAGTGTGAACTCTTGAAATCCTTTCATTAGCCCCTTTCACACAATGATACCAGTAAATATCCGGAACAACTTTTCCAGTAGATTAAAAAAAAAGCGCTGTTCACATAGGCGAGGATGTTCCTGAATTTTTCCGGAAAAGATCATTCACGCATCCATTCCAAAATCCCGGTAAATTCTGACATCGTTAACCAGAAATGAGCTCTAAACGGCTGCGCTTGTATTTGTATGGATGGATAAGTATTGTGAACAACTTCGATAAAAACATATAGAGGAGCACTTTCGCATGTCGAGATGTACATAATATGTGTGTGTGCTGGCCCTCATCGGCTGCTTCACGTGCACACGCGTCAAGCAACTGAAGGAGGCAGAGCTTGAAGGTAAACAAACCACGGCTTATCATAAGCATTTTATCAAAACTTTTTACACAGTTGGCATTAAGAGGGAAGATAGTAACGTTATCTGACCAACATCTAGCAGCTGAATGTGTCTGGAAAAATATTCAAAGGCTTTTATTTTCATAAGCCGTGTGGATGTGAATGTGTCTGAATGTTCTGATTGGCTGGAGTAGACGTCTCACGTCAGCGTGTTCTAATGCTGCGTTCACACCAGACACAGAAGAAGCGTCAAGCGCGAGTGATTTACATGTTAAGTCAATGCAAAGGCGCGAATAGACATCCTGTGGCGCGAATGACGCGATTCGCGTGAATGAAGGGGGGAAATCCTCCTGCCGACATAACAACAGTTGATCAAACTGGGCTCGGCTCAGTCAGAAGCACCGCTGAAAGTTTCCATCATCCAGGTTAAGTTTCATGAGGAGTTTATGAACTCGCAGAGCTGGGTGCACTTCTGAAAGGATCTAGTGGACTCAGACACAGCTCCAAACGTATCCACACTGTTTTTCAGCCTTAAAGCACATAAACACCGTTATTCCATTAATAAAATTCTTGTTAGCCATTTAGCAACAAAGCTACAGTCACCAGGCAGACAGAAGTCCTGCCCATGATGCGATTCCGCGTCTATTGTGAAGCGGATTTGACGCGCGAATGAAGCGAGTAAACTCAAAATGTTTACGCGTCTATTTATGTGCAAATAGCGCGATTTATCCGTGCATACCAGGTCTGGTGTGAACACAGCATAAGCGTGATCGCGTACTTTCCGGCAATTTTCCTTCTGCGTTCACACAGAGCAGCATTCCAGCAAATTACCGGTAATGTTACAACTTCTCTTTCCGGAAAATTGCCGGAACGAAATTACCGCCAATTTTCCGGAAAGGTCTGTATGTGTGAAAGGGGCTATTGTCTCATTAATTTGAGTAACATTAACTCAATTTAGAGAGGGACCAAATACTATCTAAACTAAGTAAAATTTTCTCAGAGGATCTACGTATTTTCAGTCATCAGGCAACCACATAAAATATACTATAGTCATTTACAGTAAATATTATAGTGTTTTATTAACCATAAACCTCCAACAGAGATCGAGAGGCTGCGCTATCAGCTAACATGCTGTTGACCTCAGACTCTGGTGACATGCTATACTAATGGTAGCATTTCCAGCAAAGCGTCCATTGGTTGTGTTACTCGTAAGCCTAAAATAAAGTCATTTATTAAAGTGTTGAAAAAACAGCAGGTCTAAGCAGAATGCTAGATGTTGTGGTCTGATGCTCATATCCTCCCTGAAGTCAGGCTTTCAACATACAGGCCTGAAACTGTCCTTGACTGAAGTAACTGTCAAACAGATTTCCTACATCCTGTTACAGTGGGAAGAGTCAGTCATGGTCAGCTGTCCGGCCCATTTTCGCAGGTGTTTTGGGGATGATTTGTAGTTCTGTAATGCATAAAACTTTCCAATCTTCCAATCATTTCACACTAAAGTTGACTTTTGGTACTAATTGGTAGAGACATTGCTTTAAAAAGTTAACAGAACAGTATCAAGTGTAGATGTGGACATTAATCTAGTTATTTGGGCAGGGTATGGATTTAGATTTCATTTGATTCTGAATCACAAGCTTTCCATTTATAATTTCGATTTGATTCAGTTCTGTATTTGATTATTGATTCTTGATTCAGTTGAATAGTCTCATCTTATGATCCATGGGTATATTTTTGTCAATATTCAAGTACATTTATGCCAAAAATAATAATAATAATAATAATAATGTTTATATCGTATTGCAAAGAAATTAATTTGGACAATTATAAATTTAAACTTTCAATTTAACTCTTTAATTCCAAATTTTCTAATATTTGTATCACAGTAAAATATTTCTGATGATGTTTATATCTCAATTTGAATTAAAAAAACCTCCACTTTTGACAATTTTTGTGGTTCAGGGTTACATACAGTATATTACTAGTGCTTATTCTTTAGTTATTAGTACATTTAAATAGATACTAGTTCTTATTCATGAGATACGAGTACTTAATCATTATATTATTGCATAAATATCCACTGGTGTTTCAAATTTTTGACATTGACTTCTATAGTCATTTTTCACTGAATTATCAGCTATTTGGTTTCGACTATTATGTTCCATTAGTGAGTTGTATGTGTATATATACATTAGGCATTAGTACGTAATCATCAGATACAAAAATATTTATTAAATACTTGAGCATCACTTTATTTTGATGGTCCCTTTAATGCATTTTGTTGAATTTAAGTTACATTGCATCTACATGCCAACTAATTCTTATTAGATTATAAGTAGACTGTTAGGTTGGGGTTAGGGTTAGTGTAAGTTAACATGTTCTGCAAAGTTTCTTATAGTCTGTCTGTAGAAGGAGCAGCATCAGCAGATATTAAGCAGACAGTCTACTAATACTCAAATGAGATTTATTATGTTGGCTTGAGAAAGCCAACATACTGTTATCCTACTTAAACTTATTATTATTATTATTATTATTATGCCAAAACAAACGCATCTCCTCCTAGGCCATTCATGCTACAAGGCCCAAAGTTTGCCAAAAGGTGCTTTCTGTAGTCCAGATTGTTGCTATATCTCCTCATGCCGATAAGATTTATAGTTTTTTTATTAAAAATTTATTAAAAAATTGCAAATATTTACATATTTTTTTTTCGGGCATATAAAAAAATTATACAAGGCCCAAATTTGCCCAAAAGATGTGTCGGAAGATGCAGATTATTACTATATTTATTTGAAGTAATAATAAATTACAGTTTTTGCAACAAATATTTTTTTTATATTAAATTTGCATTAAATCTGACAGTCTGAGAGTGTCTGGTATGAGAGTGTCCACAAGAGGGCACTACAGGATAAGAAATAAGACACTCTCACGTTGGGTGTAGCTCAGCTCGTCTTTCAGAGAGGAGGAGCATATTCATACAGTTTTGAAGCATAATTCAAGCTATTTTGAAACTTTCAAAGCTATTTTAAAACGTTCTAGTTAGTGATAAGATGTGAAATCTGACGTTATGATTAATATGATGTTTCTGTCTGAAGAAAATTCATCTAATATTCATCCGTGGCTGCTGTCGCGTTTATGAGCTGGCTGTCAGCGGATACACAGACGTGTTAGTCAAAGAGCCCAAAATAGAAAGGTCTTTATATTTAAATATTCCAGCGATTGTACCCATATCCAACCATTGTAAAACACAAAGTCATCTGTTACACTGAACACCGCGTATATGGAACATAAAAGACAATCGCTTTCAGTTTGGCAGCTGCGTCTGTAGGCAGTTGTTATTCTCTATACAATATCCGAGCATGTGAAAGCAATAATTTACTCTAAAACACTGATGCTTACATGGAGAAGTTCGGTAATATGTTTACTTCATCATACAGATCGCCTTTCGTGATTTTAGAGCGATGCAGTGTTTTCATCTGATATCGGCGCGCGCTCTCTCTCTCTCTCTCTGCAGGAGAAAGGCTGTCTCTCGATGACACGTTTCGACTAATCTTGTGAGGTTAATCAAACTACTGTAAAACTAAAAGACTGAATTGAATGTTTGCAAACGTCATGACATGGAGTGATAGGCTTGAAAGAATAAAGGATCTTTCACAGACAGAGACAAATATGCCCAAATGCCGTTCTATAGGCTGTGTTAACAGAGGCGGATCAAACGAAAAACATTGTTTTTCTCTTTGTCAGATCGCGTTTTAACCCAGGTTAATCTTATACATCCTAAATATTCAGTGATTTCACCATTCAAATGAACTGTTAGCGGAGAATCAAACAGGGCTTTATTTCATTTCAGATATCTGTTTGATTCTGATTAGAGAAAAAGATCTACTGATTTAGTCATTACAGGACAGATGCTTTAGTAAGGATTAATTCGCTATATTAGACTTATACAAGTAATTATGTCTCCTTGAAAGAATAATAGATTCCACGGCAAATCTCCTGCTGTTGATATGGCAAGCCATTTTTACATTAATTCCAAGTTCAGTCTATGGCAAGCCGTTTATGCATGTATCAGTTTACAATGATTTCTCAGATTCATACACTTTTTTATGTTTGACTCATGCGAGCAAATGGGACTTGTATGCTACACATGCCAGCATTGTTTAGCAATGCTAATAACAATTAGCTAAGTGCAATAACATGCTGGAAATGATTGCTAATTATTAGGATTTGATCAAATATGAGGCTTGCCAGTAGGGGAGAGCGGGACACAAGGTAACACTTTTTGGTTTTGGTCAAATAATGAACAAAGTATTGGGGTTAGACAAACCATTTTTTTTACCAACAACACACAAGCCTCTCCTACAAATGAGCACTGGAATTATGATCGTCGGACCTGTGGTTTCTGTGCAGTACTGTCAAAAATGCCAGGAGTACAAATTTTACTATTTACCCCACCAAGCTGTAACCGATAGTTGTAACAGACAGAGGGTTAGTTGTAACACACGCTTATAAAGGCAGATTTCACACAGTTCATTTATATTCAGTTCTATATTTCCTCAGTAATTGGCTCATTTCTTTTTTATTCTACAGAGCACAGTATGTTTATTTTATTTATTTGTTTATTGGATAAACACATTTGAATCTATTTGCATTATTATTCATTTATCCATTATTATACAATGCATTTATTTGCATAATTAGGAATAAAATAGTTTTTCTATTAAAGCCATATTTTCTATTCAAAACATTTTTATTTAAAAAGTTCTCAACATAACACTCAAAATTAAAATAATATTGTGTTGGTTTAGTTGGTGTCCAACAGTGTGTGCCCAACTAACCCCGCTGTGTCATGTTTTCCTCAAAACTGGCTAGCAGTCTCTGTGTGTTTTACATCTTTCAAAATGATTTCATCTTTTAGCCTAGAAGACGGTGATCACTACAATAAGATTTTTCGTACGTACTTTCACTGATTTTTATGCTGCAAAAATGTTTTTTTCTGGTTTCTGATCCAAATTTCCCCAAACTTTTTCAATAATTGTCAGGAAGACGTCTGCCGACACTGGTGAAAACCCCGGAAGCATGCCATGGTTAACCCTGAGCAAATACCTTAAAACTCTGTGTTACATTTAACCCTGCTTTACTTTGTGCCCGCGCTCCCCTAAACAACCCAGTGGACCCTAGCGACTGCCTACAGTAGGAAACCCTCAAAACACCCTAGCAACCAGCTAGCAATGCCTTGGCAACTGCCTAGCAACCACTTAGCAACTGCTAGGCATCCTGCCAACTGCCTTTGAATCCTAGCGCAGTCACGTTGGCTTTCTCAAGCCAACATCAAAGTTCGTCAACGAACTTTAGGTTCTAGTTTGTAGTTGCAATGCAACTTTTAGTCAAAAAATGTGCAATAGGGACCATCAAAATAAAGTCTTACCAATACTTGTACATATTAAATAGATGCTATTACTTTATTTATTATGGTGGTTTGAGAAAGCCAACACACTGTTATACTACATAAACTTCTTCCGTCTTCTTCTTCTGAGACTAATTTCTATATGCATCTCCTCCTAGACCGTTCATACTACAACCACCAAACTAACATCAAACCTCCAAACTGCTCTGACTCGGGTTGCTATATCTTTTCCAACTGATCCGACTTACGGTTTTCCCAAAACTGACCAGGAAAATTTGGAAAAGTCTCATTGACTTAACATTAGACTAAAGTTTGTGACCTCATAACTTTGCGCCACACTGAACACCCTAGCAATGCCTTAGCAACCATTCAGAACAACCTAGCACCCGCATAGCAATGCCTTAGCAACTGCTCAGTGGTTGACCTAGCAACCACTCAAAATACCATACCAACCACCTAGCAACACCTTAACAACTACCTGGAACGCTCTAGCAACGCCTTAGCAACCGCCGAGCAACCACTCAGAATACCTTAACAACCACCTAGAACACCCTAGCAACCACTCAGAACACCCTAGCCAAAAAAAAATACGAAACATACCCTCTCTTTCACTGAATATCAGTTTTAATAATCAATAATGGCCATTATAAAAGTATAACATACAATAATGTTTATACATTATAGGAAATAAAGGCAAACAATCAGTCAATGTGCAGAATCAGTGTACGTGGTTACATTAATTAATATATTAACCTAACTTATCTTTGCGCTCAGCCAAAACACGTTACCTGAGAACAAGTAATAGATTCAAGACCAAAGTCGGGGAATATGTTATTAAATAGAGACAAGATGAATTAAATATCACGTTTAACAAATATAGTGAGATTAGATCCAGCGGCAGATCCTTGATGGACAGTCCGACGAGCACAGCTCTCATATAGGTAGATGTGCTCAAAGGACGCTGCAGTGCATGCCAGAGTGTGTGTGTGTGGTCACGTGATGTGCGTTTTCAGCGGTGTAATGTAGACGCAGAGTTGTTCAGTAATGCTGGGTGAAACGCTTGTGTGGACGCAGATCGTTTTTTATTCTAAAACGCAGTTTTAAAACTAAAACGTGTTAGTGTAAACAGGGCCTTACTTCAGTAAAATCACTGTCCATTGAGACTTTGCCCTTTTCTTCCATGTGTTCAAAATAATGAGAATACTTCCATTACAGAAATGTAACACCCCATTCACACAGGGTTTCAGCGTCACCGCTTCCCATTCACTTTGAATAGTTGACATCAAACGTTGCCAAACTGTATTGTGGATCCATCTGCGCCGCTTTAGCACCATTGCTAGCAGCAAAAGTTGGGAATTTCTCAACTTTTCAAGCGCCAACCGAAAAATGAGCAACACAGATCGCTTTATGCAAATACACCAGCTCAAACAGTAGCTGATTGCGAACTAATTTTATCGGCTGACGCTGCTATAACGATCGCATCTGCCTTAAATTTAGACCCGCCCTGCCTCAAGCTTTGACAATGAAGCCCCGTGTGAATCGCGCATGAGTGTGATTAAACATGATTACACTCATTTTAATTCAGCAAACTATTTTTAAAAAAAGTAACTCAAATAGTATTACTTAATTTTTTAAAGTAATGCTTTCCTCGTTATTTAGAAAATGTATATTATTATGTAACTCTTGTTAGTTGTAATGGGCGAAGCGGTGGCAAAGTAGGTAATGCTGTCGCCTCACAGCAAGAAGGTCACTGGTTGGTGCCTCAGCTGGGTCAGATGGCGTTTCTGTGTGGAGTTTGCATGTTCTCCTCATGTTCCCGTGGGTTTCCTCCGGGTGCTCCGGTTTCCCCCACAAGTCCAAAGACATGCAGTACAGGTGAATTGGGTAAGCTAAAAATTGTCCGTAGTGTATGTGTGTGAATGAAAGTGTATGGGTGTTTCCCAGTGATGGGTTGCAGCTGGAAGGGCATCCACTGCGTCAAACATATGCTGGATAAGTTGCCGGTTCATTCCGCTGTGGCGAACCCAGATTAATAACGGGACTATGCCGAAGAGAAAATGAATGAATGAATGTTACTTGTAATGCATTACCCCCAACACTGATACTTGCTATAGTATCTTGCATTGGAGTAACTGCATTTTAACCCTAACTATATAATATGTAATTATTTAATATTACTGCTACCCACAATCTTACTTGTCTTAAGAACTAGTACCTAAAGAAACACAAGGAGGTAAAAAAAGACTATAATAGCACGAATATAAATGCTATGACACTTTTTATAGATTAAAACGATTCGCCATATCGATACACCAGTGCTTTCTTTACATTGCTTAAGGGGACGCTTTACAAATGTTCATTCCAAAACAAAATGCAAGCAAATCCAGTGCAAAACTGTTTTCATCCCTTTATCATAAGAACCGTGGTAACTTACACTCATTACAATAGAATTTTTTTTCCTAAAAGTTCTTACAATAACCCCCAGTAACACTCCGATAAGCATTTCAGTTAGTGCCCCTAAAACCACAGAAAACAAACACATCTAGACATTCCTTTCCTCAAAATTATTTACAAATCACCTGCTTTAACGTGATGTTTATTGTATGTGATTATGAAGAGCATTACTGCTGTTTTCAGCTCTGTGTGGGATGGTGTCGACGGTGTGGTTCCCCATCGGAAAGCTGGACGGCCTGATGTCTTTTGGATTCTCTCTGTATGCTGGCTGGGTCGGTTCAGCGCTCTGTTTTTTTGCCGGCTCTGTGATGATTTGTTGCTCAAAAGGCGACGGCCCAAGCGAGAATCCTGAATCCCGCCACTACTACTCAAATCACGATGGAGTTACCAGCTCCGGCCCAAGTGAGAATCCTGAAACCCGCTACTACTACTCAAACCACGATGGAGTTACCAGCTCCGGCCCAAGCGAGAATCCTGAAACCCGATACTACTACTCAAACCACGATGGAGTTACCAGCTACGGCCCTGCTAAAAACAGCCATGCCAAGAGCGAACATGTGTGAGAGACTCACTGGGAAAAAACTAAACTCCGCTCTTTACCTCAAGATTCGGACACACAAGCTCACAGACACACAACAAAGAAGTATGTGAAGAATTTGTTTTCTACCGCCAGGGATTGACTGAGGATCACATCTGAGGATTTTGGAGGGAACACACTTGGAAGACGTTTGGAGGTTAAAGGCTTTGTTTGAAAAGACAAAGAGATGAATCCAAAGGAAAAGACTTGTGATTTTCCTGAGCATGTTTATTTACACAGTATTCATTTTACTCGTATGTTTTGTTTTGTTTTCAGTGACTTTATTTAACATTACAAAAAAAAAAAAGTACAAAAAAAAAAGTTAGCTTATTAGCTCATGCCAACGTTTAGGACAGCTTATTCACTCAGACAGACAGGAAGTCTGTGTGGTTAAATGAGCAGATGTGATCTGCACTGTTTTCCTGGAGAGCGTGTCGCAGCATCCTGCACTAAACCTCCTAGGAAATCACTTTCTGAAATGTAAAAAAAAAATGTCTGGAACAGGAAACTGCTCATTTTTATGGTCTCATATGGTTGGTGATTGATTTATTGTGGTTGAGCACTATTGTATGCATTCTTTGGACATATTTTGAGGACGTCTCCACTAATATCTTTTATTTTTGACTCTTCTAAAGCATAAAAATACCATGCTCAGTGAAACATGCTAAGTGAACATTCTTGTTTATCTGAAAAACAATGCTAAAGTCAGATATTCTGCTTTGGCTCTTTTAAACCGCCTAATGCCAGTTTAGCCAATTATATTTCAGCAGCCTGGGTTGCCTTGGTGGAAAACCGTGTATTTCATTCATTCATTCATTCATTCAGAAAGGCTCTCAAAGCATGCATCCGTGACCGAAATGTGACCTCCGGTGGACAATAGCAGCCTCCGAAATGAGATGCAAATTTAAGACCCGTGCACACCGAGATGTTTTTTGCTCACGTCGACGTTTAAAGCCTCGTGACTAAATAAAGGCCGCACCACACCAATCGTGATCGTGCACACCAATGCGCAAAAGCGTCAAGTCAAAACCTTCTCCACCAATCAGATTGGCACTTTTGTTCACGTGCGCGGAGCTGCTGAAGTTACAGGAAACAGCACAAGAATGCGCTCAAGCGCAAAACTGTCAATGCGATCGCACATTGAAGAAGATGGCCAGTTGCGATATGAACGTGGAGCTGCTTTTTGCACTGGTGAACAATAATCATTTCTTCATCGCTAGAGCTGGAGCTGCTACTTGAACCATCTATAACAACAATCGTGTCAACTTTGTCTTCTTCTTCTGTGTTACAAGTGGGTGTCAGAAGCTTAAAGTTGTGTAGCGCTATCTAACGTCAAGAAGTGATTTTGCATACTGTTCTGCTCGACGCCTGTGAAAATCGCTTGGGTTTGAATCCGGAAAAACGTCTTGGAAAAACGCTGACGATAAACGCAAACGAAAAGCGTCCCGGTGTGTACGATCCTTTAGAGTTCCACATTAAGTTTACACTACATGACTTTAAACTTCGGCAGATCGCTGTACCGTTTACACTACATGACTTGATTTTGTGTCTTTTAATCGCTGTGGTGTTCACACTACACGACACTACGTAAATGATCCACAAGAGGGGGGTCACACGCTACATGATCTGACAACAACTCGTTCGCCAACAGCTCAGTCAAGCTACCAAACCCCAGCCAATGAAATTTTGAGGGAGAAGCCGTCAGAAAAAGTTGAACACTATTGGCTGCTTGTGTGCTGATGACATCACTGACAGCTTTTCAATTTTTTAAATTTTTGTCATTTAATAACTCTTTGAAATGAAACTAACATATCTATAAACACCGACGTTTTCTAAATATCTGTGTATTTCTTTCTAACGTTGTTATTTTTTAAAAATTACAAAACAGTAAAGAACTGAGCATTTCTACCTTTATTTACCATATTGGTCAAAATGACCGCATGCCTGTCTGCTACTTTTCGCTGTGACTTTAAATATGCGTGCCTTTTTTGCCTAGCAACTTCCTGCTAACATGAACATAACTTTCTGATAGCAAAAACAGAAATTTACTTCAGATATATCTTTCAAAACAGCATATTCTGTGCCGCGAAATAGCTCCTGTTTGAAAGTAAAAATAAAAGCGAGGCCCAGACCTTTGCATGTTCTAGTATCTTAACTACATATTTATAGGCTGTATTACCAAAAAGATAATAATTTTAGGGTAATGGTGTCATAAAATATGATGACAGACATTTAAAGCTTAATTTTAATATCTCAATAGAAGCTTTGAATGTAAATATGACGTAACAATATGACATCTTATATGAGAACAGTCACAATGACCAGTATGGAAATTCTAATAGTTACAGAATTTTAGTTTCACAGTTATTATAGCCTACTCTTGTGTCCGTGGTAACACAGAATGAAGCGAGTGCATCAATGCCCTTTCTGGCCAATCACAAAAGTTTCTGTTGAGCTCCTGAGCACACTAGCCATTCAGCTCACTGAATAAAGCACATGAGGTTTACCTGAGGAGATCATGGTCATAGTTTTCTGTTGATCACCTGTGAGAAATAGAAGCCATTTCTAATATATCAACTCAAAGTGTTAATTATAGGACAAAAACTCCTTTTAATAGGGAAAATATTCCTTCTATCTCGTGCCGTTGCTTTTATATAGAACACTACTTAAATCACTTGCTCCTGTCCTCAATCTGGCAACCTGCGCTTGCGTTTGTTTTGATCCAGGATTGCAATACCTAGTTCAACCACTGGGTGTTAAACTTACATACTGCACTTTTAAAGGGATAGTAAAATCTGCCATTATTTACTCACCTTTCACTTGTTCAAAACTTGTTTTTTTTTATTCTGTTAAACACAAAAGAAGATGTTTAGAAAAATTTTGGTTTCGACAAATCATTCATGTTGTCCCAACACAAATCCATTACATTTAAAGGGATTGAACATACAATGTATTAGCAGCGCTGAACATATTCCCAGATTACCTTGGAAGAACAAACTCTGTTAGAAAGTTGAGAGAACTCAGAAACTCGTTGTGAGAATGAAGATGTCTGCATATTTGTGCCAGTCTGTCAGATAAAATTGCTTAAAACACCTTCATATTTTAGAAAAGGTAGTTAAAGTTTGCATAACCAATAATTGGTCTTATCCACCCATAAGTAAATATGCAGCCCCTTTTTTTATTACCTAACAGGTGCATTAACGGCAGCACCCGCTGATATAACCGAGAAATGATGTGCTCCTGTTGCACAGCGTCACCCACGTGACGGAACTCGTCATGAAGAACGAGAAAAAATTAAACATACTATACTTCCTGCAATTCGTGTCGTGAGGCGTCGCAGGCATGGTATTGCTTGTCGTGAACTATGCCAGGTTACATGAGAAGAAACGATTAAATCTTGTATCATGACGCCCATTTGACGTTTACAAATCCCCATGACACCCTACATCAAGGAAATTGTGCCGAAATCATGACAAATTCATATGATCTGACCGGGGCTTTAGATAAATTAAGATTTGTATTTACTGTCCTACATAAAGCGGATTACATATCAGCTTTACAAATATAAAGAGTTATTGGTATGGGTCCAAATTTCAGATCTACAAAAATATGATTGTTGTTATTTTGAAGCATGGTAACCAAATGGTAACAAAACAACTTGGTTACCTTTACTGTAATAAAACCATGTCTGGATATGTAAATAAATAATGTCACAGTTTCATGTTACACTGACTTACGGTCATTTTTTTTATAATAAAATATTTAACGTTTTTATAAAATACTTTTCAAAAAAAAAAATTTTTAAACAAAAAACAAAATATTTCTTATGTGTCTCAAATTAAGTCAACCCTCCTTTTTTTCCACTCATTAAACAATGGCATAAAAAACTAAAGTCAAACAGATCTAACTTTTTCTTTCGTAAAGTCTGGACAAAACAAAGCTCTCTGCTTTTTAAAATTCATCATAGTATCTTCACAGTGTGAAGAGTTTTAAAAAGCTGACTAAAGTATTGAGAAATAATTAGAAAAATACACAAAAATGGTTTTCAAATGCAAAACATTATTATTGTTATGACTAAAGATACAAAAAAGACACCATCTGTGCTTGTAAAATATATTAATTTTAATATTCCGCTTGAAATACATTTGTATATCCTTTAAAACACATAACTCTTGATCTCTGTGTATTTACATGTGTTCTGAATCAGAATGATTTTACGCGCATAGCTGTAAGGATGAAATGTAAATATCCTCATGCAAACCTAAACAAGGGTGAAACCGCAAGAGTAAGACATTTCTACAAACTGACGCAGAAAGAATTTGATATCAGTGTCGCAAAATATTTTGAGAACTATTAAGCTTTCACAGGGAGCCAATCATAATATTTCCCCTTCAAATTCAAGGGAGAGCTGGAGATTTTAGATCAAACACAGCTGTGGAGATGATGTAAGGTGAAAAGTCCACTCCATGCTTCTTTACGGGGGTTTTCAGAGCGTGTAGTAAAGCTTTTAGCTTTAAGGACGCAACCTGAGATTTCAGTTAAAGAGGATTGTGTCAATTTTGTCAATTAACAACAATCAAACAGCAACTCACATCAAATAAAAACATTAATTTGGTTTCATTTCTAAACTACTGTTTGATTTTAGTGGATTGTTTATTTTAAGGCACTTATGAAGCCTTAATATAACACATCCCTCTAGATAAGTAGCTTATCCATCACAAGTGCAAATGCGTTTAATAAGTACCTGTTCAAGAACAAATATTGTTTTGAGTTCACTAAAACATACACACAAAATTGTTGTAATTAGAGAAACATTAACACTATTAACACTATCAAACCTAGAAAATCATTTAGTGATCAATTTTGTCAAGTAGAAAATGTTCCTGGATTAACATTTAAAAAAAAAAAAAAAAAAAAAAAAACACTGTAAAAGGCAATTAGTTAGTTTATTTTTCCATAATTTTTTTTAAATATATCTTGTGGTGTATTTACTTTTAAATGTTTACTTTTAAAGGGTTTACTCACTTTTTGTTAAGCCGTCAACTAATCGCCTTTTTTACAGTGAGGTCTCATGAAGTCATATACTTAGTTTGCCACTTTTTTGTCATGAAATTAAAATCAACTAAATCATATAGCGAACAATTAATTTTTTTAACAAATGAACTGAAAAAAAAAAACACCATGCTTTTTTTTTTTTTTGGTGAGCCAATACGAAAAAAATAAATACAAAAGATCATATCTCTGTCATAGCAACTATGACCATTTGATAACACTTTAAAATGGCTACTAATATTAGTCTATTATTGTTATTAATAAGCGAAAAAATAAGCAAAATTTAAATAAAATAAACCTTGTTATAAATTCTTGAAGTCCTGTAAAGTGCTTTAAAAGTGCTTTACAAGAAGTTTTTATTCAATGTTTGACGTAATCTCAACTGAAAAAAATGGAGAGGGCGGGACAGAGTAGCCCCTCCCCTTTAAAAAAAAAACAGCCAATAGCATTTTGTTTTATTACACCAGTGAGTGTGATTTCCGCTTGTTAAGTCGTGACGTATGAAATACTGTTTCCCGGGTCCAAGACACTAATTTAAATTGAGAAAATATTCGCTCATGACCACTTTTTATTCATATCACACATTAAAGGGAATTATATATAAAATCATGGTGTACACAAAAGTCCTTGGACTTGCTGCATCACATTCACCAATATTTAAACAACTTCTAAAAAAAAATTAAGCACTTTCTGGTGAAGGAAAAAGTAATTTATTTTTATTACTTTTGAGTCTTTATTTTTTATTAGAAGAAATGTTTAGACTAACAACAGATTAATCAATCTTTTTTTGATTAATTGAATTGAATTCTTTCTTACTGTGCTGCATACTTTTTAAAAAGGAACTGCTGACAAGAGGGAAATAGCAGAATAAGAATAAATATAGTGCGGGGGCCCTTGCTCCAGACATCTGTCTAATAAGAAGTCTAGACATGTCACAAGGAGCCTGATGCTTGTAGAGGTTGTGAAATATATTGAAGATGCACTTAACTGTTCAGTTCAGGTATGCAGAGAAGGGTTGGATAAAGAGGAAGTATGTTTGGGTGCAACACTCAAAGGACTGCAGAATGACTGATCATAAGTGACATTACACCAAAACTCCACCTGTTAATATCAGTTGTGTATATGTGCTGGAGTCAGGGAAATGTAAGTTAGTTGCGAGCCCCCTGAATGTAATTCTTGTATTGCATTGGGGTAACGTAACCCAGAGCTCTGTCCTCGAATTATTCATTTGTATCTATTAAATTACGAATATTTTTGGCATTGAAGAAAACCCTCTCCTGACCTTTCTTTATTGAACACGCATGGAATTGGCTTGATATTCCAACACTGGCCATCTGATATTAGGCATGGATATATATATATATATATATATATGTATGTATTGCGATTGTGATTTTCGAAAGAATTACATTGCTTAGTAAATGTTTATTATTACCAGTTGTTGAGTCTCCCCATACAGTTTGACATGGCACTTGGACCCGGAAGCCGTTTTGCGTGACGTCACACTTAACAAGCGGTTAGCTTAAGCGCATCAAATAAAAAGCACATAAGAAGCGTCTTGAAGGGGGCGGGGCATGTCAGATACTAGAGAGCATTTGATTGGTCAGAAGATTTGTTGAGAAACTGTAGTTTGAGGTGATGTTAAAAAAAAAC